>JAXGGA010014435.1:0-32145 GCA_038373865.1 Uloborus plumipes
CATTTTAGAGAGGTGCAGATATGCCTTTGAAACTAACCTGTACAAATTTCGCCTTTCATGACACAAATCATGAGCCTCTAGGACACCCCAAGAGAAAAAAAAAAAAAGAGGGGTGGGGCGACGCTTCAAAATAGCCGCAAAAGGCTTTATGAAATGAGGTAAGTCTGGCGCTCATGGACTCTTGCTCTAATAGTAAATATTTCCTCTTCAAAAGTCACTAGTTCATTATATGGTTTTGATTAAATATTATGAACGGTATCTTTTTTTCTCTGTTTCCTGAAGTTTTTTTGTACTATCAGTTAAGTGATCTTTAATTTTATCTCCAAAAATAAAGATTTTTTGTACATAATTATTCAGCATACACCTATCTGACCCACATAGCTAGTCTACAATTTTATTCATTTTTAAATATTTTTTCTTCTCTTATCACCTGATTTAATACCAGTATTATTTTTCTGCTTGTTTATCATGGTTTACTACAAAGATTCATCACTTCTCTGGGGATGGTGTCACAGGCTTTTTTGAAACTAGGAAGAAATTACGTTATCTCTTTTGCTGAATTAAAAACTGCGGAATAAAGAAAATATTAGGCTTTGGGAATCAATAAAATATAGTTATAGCAATGAATACCAAAATGCTTCATTTAAATTCATTTTAGTTTAAAACTTGAAATGCTTCTGTCCTGTATAGTAATTTTATTTTGCTCGTCATGCCCCGAATTAAGGTGTCAATGAATTTTTATATTTTATTTGTTTTTTTTTTTTTTTAGTTGAAAATACATCAGATAACATTTTAACGAGTTGTAACATTTTTGACGATGGGTAGGGTCTAAGGCCCCCTACGGTTTAGGGCCCCCAAGAAAACTGTTTTCGACTAGCGGGTACAATCTGTAGCCCTCTCAGCAAAGTACAAGGAATGGTACTTTCAAGTACCAGCATGATTCCACCCATCTATGATTTATAATACTAAACATAAGCGGTACTTCTAAGTACGGTCAGAGCATAAAGGGTTAAGTTAGTAATTGTAACTCCTGTTAGCGAAAACTAAATAAATAGTATACTTTGTTTGTTTTTAAACGTATAAGTTATTTCCTTTGCGGTATGCTTTCAAGCATTCTTCGTGGTACTGCTGAAACCATCCAGTTATCCGAACGATTCACGATTATTCCAATTTTTTAAGCTCCGAACAGTCGGAGTTCTGAATGCATAGCTGTATCAAAAAGGAACAACTTGATATATTTCATATATTTTTTCGAAAGTTTTGCACAGTTCGCAGCAATATTAATCGAAATAATTAAATTTTCTAATGCGTATTATTATACCCCATTACCAAAATGAACACACATCCCTTCTTTCATTAAATAGTGAAAAAATGTGGGATGGGGATACCTGTATCCTATCAATTCTCTTCCTTTAATGCATCTGAAACGGGAAGACATGCGAAGGCGACTCAACAATATAATGCCAAGTCACGCAATGCAGCCATCAAAGTCGTTAGAAAAATACCTAATTTGACAAGACATTAAGTAATTACTTTCCGCTGCTTCTAAGAAAGAATTTCGGACCATCTGATTGACTGAATATGTCGATGTATCTGATTTACAGGAGAAATGTTTCCCATTGAAGTCAGGAACGCAGAAGTTATCTGAAGACCTTAGGCGTTAAATTTTCAAAACATTTTGTTGAGAACCTGAAGTTTATTACCAGCTACTGGGCAGCCTGATTCTTAGAACTTTAAATTTATGGCTAGTGGATTATTTTCAATCGGCTGTATAATATTTGACTGATTAAGTTGCTTTTTATTTCTCACATTATAAAAGGAACTACTGAGGTTTGATCATTTGAGTTATGTAAACTCAAAAAGAGCAAAATTTTCCAGCAACGTAACATATATGTTTATAAATATTCGAATAACTGAAAATTCAGTAAACACATTCTGCTCAGGATTTAATGCTATTCAGGTTTAATCCAGTCTATAGTCAATAATTATACTTGTCCCACACTAAACATCATTCAGCTTAAGTGTAGGAACGGATTAGCTTACATCAATTCTGACACAAGCTCCAAAGATTTGGCATTAAACCCATTCCAGCTTTTTAACTAAAATGGCAGTTGTAGCAAATCCTCGCCTCCTTTCCAAGATCATTTTATTGCTGTTGTTCAACTACATCTGCTCAGCGAAGAAAGACAATCTCTACCGTCTGGTGGACCGCGATTTAACATGTGAATCTTTAAAATCCATTGAAACCTTCACGGCTTATTCTTTATCCAACTGCGCTATGGCTTGTAAGCAGAAAACTTCTTGTGGTATGTTTTCCATCAACCACGTCTACAGTAACGAGACTATCAAACCTAAGAGTGAAAAGTTGACTTGTCTATTGTGCAAGACTTCAAACATGACTTCCGTGGTGGGTAAAAAAGGCTGGTCTGTATATATGGTAAGAAAAATTTTGATTTTACACGTTTACCCTTTTCCTGAATTGTAAATAGTTTTAGGTAGAGATATCTCACATGTTCCGAGCATACCAGCGGTTGGCAACCTAAATTGACCGAAGATCTACTTTCTAATTTTGTAGTGAATACAAAATCGACTTGAAGAGGGGAGAGGGGCGTGATGCATACTTCATAGGTTCAAACAAATAAATTGCATGCACGTTTAAGTTGAAACTGTGCTGACTTCAAATTGTAGGTTAACTCTTACAAAAAAAAAAAAAAACTTTGATATCGTAAAATGGGGTGTATAGGAACAGCGGAGAGATTCGGAACAAAACTTCCTGATCATGCAAAGAAATTCTTCATAAATATACCGTCGGTTACTTTTGGCAGTTAAAATTGTTTTTAAAAAGGTAATATCATAAGAAGTAAGAAAAAAATATTTTTGCCATTCTGGCAACACTATTGGCTTCTGTGCAAGGCTGCAAGTGGGACGCTTAAAAACATCAAGTTTTCATGCTTTGCAAAACTTTGTATGCAAGTACAGACCCCTTAAAATCTAAAATCTCAAAATTATTATTTTTTTAATTACGCATATATCTGAGCAACAGAGTACCACATTAGAAGAGAATACGTATTTTAATTGTGGCATAAAAATGAAAAATTCTTCATAATGTCATAGGATAAGGATTTGTGGGGTGAATCGGAACACTTTGTTCTGTTTTTATAATTCATACTTATTTAAAGAAAACTGTTTGAAAAATGAATTGTATCTAACCTCAATTCTTCTAGCGAAGACAAGGACAAGTATTTATTGCTGTTTATCTCTTCTCGTGTGCAACTAGATCTTAGAATGAGAGAAAGTTGCAGATTTAAAAATATTTTTGCTCCAGGAGGCTTATTTTTACTTAAAATACATGGGGGGAAGTCATACAGACTTATGTAGCAAAAGTCCAGCGCACAGACAATGATGAATAAGTGGAAAAATCTTACAGGACAGTCCCCAAAACCCAGAGATTTCAAGAAACTAAAGAAAGGCAGCGTTCATCCCAGAAGATGTTATGAAAAAACTTAAGCCAAGCCACAACTGCTGGTTTTAAGGACAAGTAGGGGAGAGTGGTAATGAATGGGCCATGGTGATGAATGGGCCACTAACAAAATATGAAAAAGTATTTGCATGAATTTTTTTTTTGATGCCACCAATAGATGTAGCTATTTGTTCTACTAAACTCATCCAATTTTCATTCGTTTGCGCTGAGCCATTTTCAAACTAGAGTGGCATGGTCAAGAATCGGACTGAAAAGTAAGTTTTTCCCTTTTTAGTAAAACATTTCCTAGCTAAAATGTACCAAATATTTCACTGCATACATATGTATAAACTAGTTTTTCCATATCTATAAACTAATCTTAAGATGTATTTTGATGTTATCTAAATTCAATGTACTCAAAAAACCTAAATGTATTCCGAAAGTATAGGTGGGGCTGAATGGGCCACTATGTCATGGTAATGAATGGGCCACCTAAATATTGCTTTTCTTCCTTTTCTTTGGATTTATATGAAACACAACTGACTGTCATAGATAAAGATTACTGTCGTCAAAATAGGTTTGTAGTAACTTCTAAATATAGCTTGCAGATCTATATTATATTCCTATAGTACAATAGACCTCTGGTCGCAGTTGCGTGACTTAAAAAAGCCCCCTCTCTCCTTCATATTATATTCCTCACAGTACGATTTCATTTTCTTTCTCGGTAACTTAAGTTAGATATTTCTTAATCCCGATGTCTAGTAAATTAAAAAAAAAATTTGAATTTTGACAAGTTTGAAAATGAAGATGAAGTTTTTGAAAGTGATTTTTAATATTATTTTTGAAATATATAAATTTTGTTAAATCATAGTGTGTATTATCTGTTATTTTTATTTTTTTATATATATTTGATGTTATTTATTTCTTACGATCTCATTATTTAGTCATTTTTCTACTACAATTGGTATGCATCAGTTTTATTTTAATTGCATCAGTTTTGATGTTTATATAATTTTAAATCAGTATGATTTTCTATCATTATGTTAAGCGCCACATTTATTTTGTCATATTCAGCAAATAAAAGATTAAATCCACATGTTTTCATTGAATTCATTTAGTGGCCCATTCATTACCTTCGATGGCCCATTCAACCCCATAGGTGGGGTTGAATGGGCCAAATTTCAAAATTTGTATTTTCTATTATAATTCATCATAGACAGGTGCTAATCCAACTTTTATGACTTTTTTAGATAGCCAGATAAGTAAAGTAACTAAAACACCAATTTAGAGTTAAAACAAAGTGTTAGAAAAAATTACAAAAATTCAAAACCAAAAAGTGGCCCATTCATTACCACTCTCCCCTACATATTTGTGGACGACATGAGTGAATTCAATTTATGTTAAATCTTTGTATTTCAATTCAAAAGCATTTCGTAAAACTAATTTTAATTTTTCATAAGAGTTCAAAATTATTTTGAATTTTGACAAATCATTAACGTTTATTGATATATAAATGAAACCCTTATTTGACTGTAACTATCGGTTCTTATTCTCCCCCATCAATATTACTCATGTGTTTGTGAGACCTATTACAGGTTAAATTGAAAAAAATAAAAATTTTAACATGTGTTCCGATTGACCCTTATCAACGGGGTGGTTCGGAACACCCCTAAATTCCTATATATATATATATATATATATATATATATATATATATATATATATATATATATATATATATATATATATATATATATATATATATATATATATATATATATATATATATATATATATATATATATATATGTATCAAAATAACTGTTTAAAATGTTTTGTCTTTGTTTGGAATATCAAAAGCAAAGCAAGACCGAAGTTTTTTCCCAAAAAATCGAATTGAAAAAAAAATTTTTAACTACCTTTTTTGCAATTAAAGCTGAAAAGTGTACCCATTCAAACCATTTTACGGTACTTATTAGGTAGTTGCTTTAAACTGCTAAAATAATATATTATTAACTTGTTTCAAAAAATCTTTACAAAAGTTTATAGCTTGTTCTAAAATTGATACACTAGGTGGCCAAAAGTATCCGGACACTTTCAAAAATTTACATTTTTAGATATAACTCGAGAAATAAGTGATCAATTGTTCTTTAACTTTAGTCATACAAAATATAGGCTTCACCGAACATTTCCAAGTTGAAATTAAATTACCCTTGCATTTGGGGGACGATAAGAAGGGGGGTCGAAAGAATAACCGCTTTTTGACCATAACTCTTTGAAAATAGCTCGGAATAAGCTATGCATTTCAGTAATTAATTAGCATACTATGTATAATTACTATACAAATTCAAATGAACGCACCACCCTTACTTCCGAAGATATGAAACATTTTTTAAAAAACGGCAATTTTATTTGAAGGGTTTTGGCTCATAACACGCAGAGTTTTTGATCAAACCTTATCAAAACTTCAGGATAGATGACAAAATACAAGAGAAAGAACATACTAAAACGGTTTTTAAAAATATTAAAAATCCGATGAGATATGAACGTTAAAAGGAAATAATTTTGCACGGCGCATGCGCGAAAGACAGAAATTTATAACTACAAAAATATTGTAGCCTGGTGTATACTGCATCTTATAAAAAAAGTTCCAGTTGAATATCGTAAAAATTGAAAAAGATATCAGCGATCATGTGAGCTGTAATTCATTCATTTGCAGTCAATTCATAAATGGAGAGGGGTTGTTCACAAATAGTGTGGGGACAATCGAGCATATTTTTCAATGTTAAATTGTATACTGTTTAAAAATTTATATTTGGCATAGAAGTCACATTTAGCCCATTCGGCCAAAAAGACCTTATAAGTAGGTGGCCAAAAGTATCCGGAGACCCCCTGAAACGTTGGTTTTGAACGATGACGAAATAACCTTTATTTTAAAAATAGCTCTTTGTGGACAGACCCTCACTATCTACTTATATTAAAATCTGAGTATCTATCTTTCTATGTCACGCTTCTTTCTCCTGAACGCCAATGAACTGAAAGTCGAACCAGGTACCGATAGATTGGTAATTTTTCAGGCTTCATTAGTTTCAATTTATATAATTATACGATTTTAATTAGCGAAGATATTAATTAATAAGTAGTCAAATTTAAAGCGATTAAGCCTAATAAATGATTAAATAGGAAATCCATTGTTGCCAAACCGTCGTTGCTATGAAACAGTAATAACAATGATAATGAGAATTTTGAATGAAGGCTTAACTAAATCAAACACGAAACTCATAAGCGGACCACTTACGTAGAATTTAGAATTTTTATCGCTAGCTACTGGTAATATTTTGAAACATTTATTTGTTGAAAAGCCATCTACTTATATTAAAAACTGAGTATCTTTCTATCTTTCTTTCTATCTATGTCACGCTTCTTTCTCCTGAACGCCAATGAACTGAAAGTCGAACTAGGTACCGATAGATGGGTAATTTTTCAGGCTTCATTAGGTTCAATCTATATAATTATACGATTTTAATTAGCGAAGATATCAATTAATAAGTAGTCAAGTTTAAAGCGATTAAGCCTAATAAATGATTAAATATGAAATCCGTTCTTGCAAACCGTCGTTGCTATGAAACAGTGATAACAATGATAATGAGAATTTTGAATGAAGGCTTAACTAAATCAAACACGAAACTCATAAGCGGGCCACTTACGTAGAATTTTTATCGCTAGCTACTTGTAATATTTTGAAACATTCATTTGTTGAAAAGCCATCTACTTATATTAAAAACTGAGTGTCTATGTCTGCTTTTTTTCTTTGAGCGAGCTGAACTTACTGAAACTCTTTTCACCATCTTGAAAGCGCGAAGCATCTCAATAATTCGAATGATATTATTGAGATGCTTCGCGCTTCGATGACTAAGAAAAAAGTAAAGGCGTGAAGCGTCTATTAGCGAGCCGCCTTGGCAGGGAGTACTTTCTTGAAATTTTTCTCACTACTTTCAAGGCACGAAGTGCCCGTGCAACGCCGGGCCACGTGCGTGGTATGTCTTGAAATCGAATGAACATTAAATTATATCAAATAATATAACTTCAGAATGAGGTAAAAGTTAGAGAGGGGAGGCGTTATGCATCAACATGCCGCAGGAAGCTAATCTAGCTGCACTGGCAGCTAGTGTATATATAGTCTGCGAATGAATGAAATACAGTTCACTAGATCGCTGATATCTTTTTCAATTTTCATGATATTCAACTAAAACTTTTTTTATAAGATGCAGTATATACCAGGCTACATTATTTTTGTAGATATAAATTTCTGTCGTTCGCGCATGCGCCGTGCAAAATTATTTCCTTTTAACGTTCATATCTCATCGGATTTTTAATATTTTTAAAAACCGTTTTAGTATGTTCTTTCTCTTGTATTTTGTCATCTTTCCTGAAGTTTTGATAAGGTTTGATCAAAAACTCTGCGTGTTATGAGCAAAAACCCTTCAAATAAAATTGCCGTTTTTAAAAAATGTTTCATATCTTCGGAAGTAAGAGTGGTGCGTTCATTTGAATTTGTATAGTAATTATACATAGTATGCTAATTAATTACTGAAATGCATAGCTTATTCCGAGCTATTTTCAAAGAGTTATGGTCAAAAAGCGGTTATTCTTTCGACCCCCTTTCTTATCGTCCCCCAAATGCAAGGGTAATTTAATTTCAACTTGGAAATGTTCGGTGAAGCCTATATTTTGTATGACTAAAGTTAAAGAACAATTGATCACTTATTTCTCCAGCTATATGTAAAAATGTGAATTTTTGAAAGTGTCCGGATACTTTTGGCCACCTAGTGTAGAATAGTGATTGTAAAATGTTTAGAAAATTTTAAAACAACTTTTAATTTAGACGTTAACCTAATTTTGTTGTGAAAATTAATGTTTGTTTATTCCAGGGTTGCGGAGTCGGAGAAAAAATGGTCGACTCCGACTCCGAGATTTTAAAACTTCCGACTCCGACTCCTGCTTTATTTTTTAATTTTTTAAAACCCAAATGTGAAGAGGGAAAACCCTAAACAGGGGTTGAAATATTAAGTCCATTTATAAAAGTTTCATTTTTATTCATAGTCGTAGCTAGAACTCACGTTAGGAAGGAGGCAAGCAGGGGTATATCCCAGTTGAAGGTCACGGGAGGTTATTGTGACCTTTCAAAAAGTTCCAATTTACCAAAGAATTCTCGCACGCAATTTCACCACATTTACCTCAATTCTCGGAGGTCACTGTGACCTCCCAAAAAGTCCATTTTCTCCAGAGCAAAAGACAAGTACCGCTCTTGTATATGTTAATTTCAGAGACATGTTTTCACCTCCGTAAAATTTCATCCAAAACAGAGATGGTCGGAGTCGGAGTCGACATGTTTTTCAGTGACTCCGACTCCTTCGGTCCAAAATCCGTCCGAATCCGATTCTTTGACTCTGATTCCGACTCCACAGTGCTGGTTTATTCTACTAAGACAGGAGAGAAAAGTTCAAAATATTGCCGCGATCAACTCACAGTGGGTTCGAGATCGACGGGTTGCCTACTGCTGGAGTATACCATGTTAATTCTTCCTTTTGGTTTAGCCATCATGTATCTTTTACTTACTTTGTGAGGCTAAAAAATCGGAAGCGTGCAATTCAGTGAAAATGTTTAGCTCGTGTTTTTACTCAATAAAATTATTAACATAAGTATTAAAATAACTTTAGAAATGGATGAAGGAGATCCGGTTCCACATACTGGACACTGATGATAAATCCTCTCCCGCGGACATAACACCTCTTGAAACGTGGAACATCGACTGTAATGGACCAGAAGTGACCACAAAGAAAAATGGAGCAATCATTGGAATATGGTAAGAAAAATATTTGCAATTTTAGTGTTGAAAGTTTTGCTTATGGAATAGCAGAATAATCTGATTTAAAACTTTAAAATACAAAGCCACAATAATTGAAGTTAAAAATCAATGTAAATAAAGCACAAATAAGGTAGTAAGTACAGCAAATAACTATTTCAAGGTTACAATGGAGCCCCTTCCTCAGTGCAAAAAGCTCAGCAAACAGCATGAAAGCTGTGACAGAACTCACAGTGTTCAGTTCTCTCACAGCTTTCATGTTGCTTGCTGAGCTTTTTGCACTGAGGAAGGGGTCCACTGCAGCCTTGAAATAGCTATTTGCTGCACTTTCTACCTTATTTGTGAGTTATTTACGTTGGATTTTAACTTCAATTATAGTTTAGCACAAAGCTCATTTGATCATTTTTCATTTTACTAAGCCACAATTTACATTATAAATAAAAACATTATTATTTTAAGTATGAAAAAAAGAAGATTATTTGAGAAGTGTTTGATTAAATATTATCTTTGGTAGGAAAAACTCGTTTTGAGAGACTTGATCTCTACAAAAAGCATACAATGTTACTTTTAAAATATTGAACTTGTTAAATCCTTAACTTCCAAAAGAATTTGAAAGATGCTTTGAAATGTATTGTAAAATTTTGTATGGTAAAAAAACTGTTTAGCAGTAAAATAACAGTAATTTAAATTAAATTAATTTCATGTTATTTTAAACGATGAGGGAATAAAAAGTTATGCAACTGGCTTAAAGTCCGCTGTTTTAATTCCTAAAATTTTCATATTTCAATTTGTTAATTTTTCACCTATTTAGGGATGACAAAGATGAGTTTAGAGATCTTGATAAGGTTAAATGCTTTAACTGGGACGCTGCAGAATTGTACAGTGACAAACCATCCAGGTTACTTTACATTCATCTGGAGGATTACAGGCAGTGTCCGAAGGATTATGTTCTCACCGGTAAGTCACCAATTTCATACCTATAGTTTTAGAAAATGTTTGAAATATATTTTTATGTACATTAAATAATTCAATTGAAATTGAAAAAAAAAAAAAAAAATCGAACAATCTTATGTTAAGGGTACAGTGGACACAAAAAATGCTTTTTTTTTCAATTATTGATCTATATATCTAAAACTTTGCGTGCTTGTATATTTACTACATTTAAAAGCATACAAAAAATTGGTGCAAAAAGAATGAATACTTTTTTTTTTAATTTAAAATTTAAAATTATTTTTAACGAAAATTTCCAAATTTTAAATGGCTCCATGCGTCACTTTTTTTTTTCAAGCTTTGAATTTCCACTTAATTTCCAATCATCAGGCATGATTGCATTAATTTTTGCATTACATGTTATGTTTTATGAGAAAGCTTATAAAAGATGGTTGAAAATGAAAATTTATCTAAATTTTTCAGTAAATAAGGTAACTTTAACAAAAAAAAAAGTCGAATTTCTAATTTTACAGAACTATAAAGACTAAAATTCATCCATGAAATCATAACTAGACAGTATCTTAATGTATTTCTAAAGTTTAGTTATAATCCAATAAATATTGTAATGCATGGAGCAATTTCAAATTTGGGCATTTTCGTCAAAATTTTTATTTTAATTTCAAATGTCAAAAAAAGTATTCATTGTTTTTGCACCATTTTTTAAAATGCTTTTAGATGTAGTAACTATACAAGCACACTAAGTTTTAGACATTAGATCAATAACTGAAAAAAAAAAAAAAAAAAGGGTCCACTGTAACCGGGAAAACTAAAACACTCTTAAATGAGGGAGATAATGTCAGGAGCATGAATTGTAAAGTTGATCATTGACACGTTTTCGTTTGAATTCCAACCACATTCAATAGTCTCATAAAGTTAAACAGAAAAACACGTTTTCATCCTATTTTGAATTTTGCAAAGGTTTTCACATTTTAAGGAACCTGCTAAAAACCAAATACTTAACCACTCAATTTTTTAAAAAAATATTTTACGATTTTTTTTTCGTTAGGAATTTGTTTCTGTGTTTTGTACTTAATGTATGTTTTTTTAGTGCTTATTATATACATTTCACTAATTACTTCAAATGTTTTTGATTTTTTGCATTTTTTTTTCCTATCAAATTTTACAGATATTTCTGGACAACCGTTTTACAATTCTACTCACATTACGCGTCTGAAACACATGGGTGCAATTTTCACTGCAATATTTTTCCCACGACGCTAGATTTGTCATTGAGTATACATACATATAAAGAATACATATTTTCCGTATTCATAACTATTTTAAAATAAGTAATTTCTGTTTTGAATAATCACGAGTGCTGTTTGTTCTCACTCTACCGTAATTGGCGTTCGCTCCTTTTTCAGAGAAAAAGAAGTGCGGTAAATATTGTGAGAAAACTCGCGAGAGAATGCGTAAAAAAGAGATCGGATTCAAAATCTCGCGAACACGATTATCAATAGTAAAATTAATCTAGTTAAGCCTTTTTATGTTTTTAGAGCCGCTTGCTTAATTGTGTGTCGCAAGTTTAATTTGTTTTTGGAACTTAAAAAAAAAAAAAGTGATTTTGAGTAAAAAATAAAATGATGCCATATTTGGGTATTCTTTTGATAGACAGAAATATATCTACATGGTGAGTAGAGTCCTACACTATTAAAACTACAGGTTACACAAGGCATCTTTAAGGGTAAAACGTTGTAGCACCAGCGGTATCCCCTGACTGGTGACACTTGACTCTATATGACACCCTTGAAAGTGCCATTTGCATATTTACCCTAACAGCATAATCTCATCTGCCGATGATCAGCCATTCATCGAAACCCGATGTAATTCTCATCGTCCGATGATCGGATTCGATGAGTTCTCATCAGAAATTGCTCCAATATGTCTCATCGGCCAAACAGAATCCGAGCAGCAAAATCCTATACGTTTTGCTCGAAATACGATGAGATTTGGAGCAATTTACGAGCAGTGCAGTCCCGTGCCGATGAATTTAGGATCAACTTTGGATGCTCGGCTTATTTTCATCGGGAAATTTGATAGGAAGGATATCGCTTTCCGATGAAAAGTAGCTAATCGAAAACCGTGCTCGGATACTGATCGGAACGATGCCATCGTGCGTTACGGGATCAGCTTACGAGGAGTTCGATGATCGGCCGAGCAAAATCCAATGAGTTGATGCTACTTGGGTAGGGTGCCAAGGGTTACCCATGCGGTGCCACAAGACACCCATGGGTTGCCACATGGAGCCAAATAGCACCTTCAAGTGTGCCATAGGGAGTCAAGTGGCACCCTTCAGGGGGTAACGCTGGTGCTACAACTTTTCACCTTTGAAGATGCCTTGTACAATCAGTAGTTTTAACAGTGTATCGTAAATCATGATTGCGAAAAAAATAATGGGGTATTTCGCGGTATTTGTGACATAGGGGTGTCCGTAACAAAACTTTTTAAAAGTTTAAAATTTTTATATATATTGAAAAAGTACATTCTAAAGTATATGTTTTCATAGTCATCACTGGTATTTGAGACAGATAAAGTAAAAGCTCACCTCTAATATAGCTAACAATTTTAATCAAAAAGTGCGTTCTATAAAAATTATTGATTGTGAAAATGATGACTGTAGAGTCCGTAACAATAATTGGAATAAAAGTTTAGTTTTGAAAGAAAAATTCAATGCAGAGTCCGTAACAGTGAAAATTGCATTTTCAATGTTCTGAGTGCAATTACAAACATAATATAAAGTGAACTATGAAAACAATATGATATTCAAAGACTTTAGAATGTTCTTTTTCAATATATATAAAAATTTTAAGCTTTTAAAAAGTTTTGTCACGGACACCCCCATGTCACAAATACCGTGAAATGCCCCTAATATGAATTCAAGAAGTAAAATGTCAATTTTCCCTCTTTCTTTTACAGCTATCACAGCAAGCAACGCTGCCTTCCGCAACGTGGACAATGGGAAATGCACTCCTTTGGCCCCGGAATACCACATCGACTACGAGGAATGCGTGACTGTCAATTCGGAGGGGAAAGACGGTGGCGTGGCGGACAAGTGGCGTCCTTGGAATGTCCAGTGTCCCACCGCTGGTCCAATGGTGGCCGTGTCCTTGCATCGAAGGAGGAGGATTCACACTGGACTCAAATGTTGCGTTCTCAAAGGCCTATCCCCCGATTAACAGTTTTGGAATATGGAGTTGAACCGTTTATTTAAAAAACCAGTCAAGAGACAAGCTCTAAAAGTTCGAAAACGCATTTTTACACTTATTTTAAAATTATTCTTTACTGGTTATACAATATTTTAAACTATTTATTTCTTTCAGTAAGAAGTGTCGTAGTTGCGATTGAATAACTTAATGTTCTGCTATAAATGTTTTCCTAAAATTAGAAATTTTGTCTTTTAACTGGTGTTTGAAATAAACTGTTCAATTTTTCTGACTTATTTGTTAGCTGCTGTGGTTTCCAAGAGAGATTTTCGTGTCCATATTTGAGTGAAATTCACGATTTAAATGTCTAATGCAACATTCTTCAAATAAATCGTCTTGCTAATGTTCACCAAGCACAAAATACAAAATAACAAACTAATAATAATAATAATGGTTCTTGAGTGTCAAACAAACAAACTCTTAACTATTCGGCTCTCATACGTACTAGAAAAGAAAGAAAAGTGTCAGTCAATATGTATTAAAGTCTTTTAAACTGCTGCATAAATAACATATTTATCGTTGGGTTGGTTCATACTTTCATTAAAATAATCTATGCCTTATCCAAAACAGTTTAGGTGTTATAAGTAAAAAAAATCAAAACTTTTTAATACTTCGAGCTTCGAGATGATTTTTTCAAACAAATTGCGAAGCAACGTCTGCATATAAGTCAACAAAATTTATTATACGAAGTTAAATACTGCTGATTATAAACATTTGATAAAAATGGGGGTTGCTATTGAAAATTTCTGAAGTTGATGCACATTTTAATATAAAGATGACCCCTTGTTAAGCATCACTTTCAACACCATTGATTTAGAATAATTCCCACTTAAAGCCGGGCGTTCCTCTAGCTTTCGCATTAATGTGTACATAGGTATAAAAATTAACTATCTGTAAACTATTTCGTTTTAATTGCTACATTTGACAAAATTATCTACACTATTTCCTGTATCAGCTCTTAAGCAAAAGTTAAGTCCGCCAAAAGCATTTGACTCATATTTTGACAAGGCCGAGTTTCCAGTTTATTTCTACCAAAATATTTAGTAATTGTACAATTATAAAAAATAGATTAGTAAGTCTTCTGCATGATTTAAGGTTCTGTGAAACAATTTTTACTAAACTTTTACTACTCAAAACGACTATATTGCGAAACTAGAGTTTTTGAACTTAGTGATTTGCTTGAACACCTTCAATGTTATGTTATGTACTTAAACTTGTAAATCTAACTGCTCTTCACCTATTTAAACTAAGGAATTGGCAGTAGCCAAATAATTGTGTAATTATTGGAAATTTCAAATACAAAAAAAAATCTGAATAAATTTTTAAATAAGAAAATGAAAGGAATGTTTCTTTTTTAAAAATGAAATCAGAGTTTTTAATCACCACTATTTATACCTTTTTAAATAAATAGAGTTTATGTGCTACCGAGATTTACATATCTTAAGGATAAGTTTATTTATTTATTCAATTACTTTTCAAACGTTCTGCTAAAAATGATGTCAGATAAATATCAAATGCATTGCAATCAAAAGGAGATTTTTTTTCCTATGTTGTATTCCTCTAGTCGTTTCAAACGAATATTTTTTAATTACACCTCATATTCAAAATATTAGAATAATTGAGAAAAAGTGATAAAATGGAAATAATGTTCCATTTATTTATCTTTTATACTAAGTTATTGCAATTAAATTGCTTATAAATGAAATCTGGAATGCTTATATAATATTTTAACTTAAACAATACGTAAAATAATAATAAATTAGATATTGCAATAGACTTCTGAAAAAAATCAAAATATTAGAATAAAATTAACATTAGTTCAAAATATTAGAATATTTTATTTTATGCAAAATATTATTGTATGAATATGAAGTAAATGACAGTTAATACTTTGCAGCCCGAAAGCAGAATACTGCTAAATCGGCGACGCACGTCGCAGAACAGACATCGGGGCTGCAGAACAATTGTATTCAAAATTAAGCAACCAAAAGAAAGAAAAAAAAAAATAAATAAATAAAAATAAAAAACCATTATAGTTCGAAAGCGCTCAAAAAAAAAAAAAAAAAACCTTTCGCTCGTAGCCCATGTCTCGCAGAGCAGCAGGCAATAATGTCGGCGCAATAGCCTGCCATGTGCCATATAGATCACAGTAGACGTGCGGACGACTTGACTTGAGCTTCTGAGGACCTTCCTGTTTTTTCCGCAGAACTTCAGTGATGACACTTGCGCAGGCTTTTCAAGTTCTGCAGTCCTTCTTAATTTGGGCCGCAGAACTTTAGCTACGAAACTTGCAGTACGCATTCGTTATTCAAATAATGTTTCCAACGATTATTTTTTTTCCGCATGAGAATCGCGGGGACGCAAACTTAGTCTGAAATTCTGCGAGCCTTCACATTTTGGCCGCAGATCTTAAGTGACGAAACTTGCGGTAGGTACACAAATCAGTTCTTCAAATTATGCTTGAAAAAATTTTTTCGCAAGAGAGTCGCAGGGGCACAGATTTTCAATTGAAGTTTTGTAGGTCTTCACATTTTATCCGCAGAACTTCAGTGACGACACTTTGCTTTTCTATTAGATATTCAGTTATGTTTAAAACCATGTTTCCTCATGAGGGAATCGCGAGTACGCAAGCTTTGCTTGAAATTCTTCGGGCTTTCACATTTTGGCCGCAGAACTTCAATGACGAAGCGTGTAGTACAAATAGTTTTTCAAATTATGTATAAAACAATTAATTCTTCCGCGTTAAAGAGTCGCCGGGAGCGGGATTCGTTTAAAGTTCTGCGGGGGGGCCTACACATTTTACCCACAGAACTTCAGTGACGAAACTTGCAGTACAAACTATAGTTATTCAAATTATGTTTCAAACAATTTATTCTTCCGTGTTAAAGAATCGCGGGAAAACGGGCTTCGTTTGAAATTCTGCGGGCCTATACATTTTAACCGCAGAACTTCAGTGACGAAACTTACGAACAAATTAGGTATTCGACAATGTTGAAAACATTTTTTCCTCGTGAGAGAATCGCGGGAGAGGGGGGGGGGGGTACTCGCTTGAAGTATGAAGTTTCGCGGTCTTTCACATTTTGGCCACAGAACTTCAGAGACGAAACTTGCAGTGCATATTAGTTATTCAAATGATGTTTAAAACTATTAACTCTTCCTATTGAGAGAATCGAGGGGGGCAGGCTTTGCTTAAAGTTCTACGGGCTTTCACATTTTGGCCACAGAACGTCAGCAACGAAACTTCCAGAACAAATTGGCTTTTCAAATTTTCTTTAAAACAATAAATCGTTACTCATCAATAAATGGCGAGAGGGGGGGGGGTGTTCGCTTGAAGTTCTCTTTGCGTTTTGACCGCAGAACTGCTATGACGAATCTTACAGAACAAATTAAGATTTCAAATAATTTTTCCTACGGGAGAATCGAGGGGACACAAGCTACGGCTGTAGTTCTGCGGGCCTTGTAATTTTGACCGCATATTAATTATTTAGATTGTATTAAAAACAATTTTCCGGTGAGAGAATCGCGGGGCAAAGCTTTGTTTAAAGTTCTGCAGCATTTCACATATTACCGCAGAATTGCACTTACGGAACTCGCAGTAAAAATTATTTATTCAAATGATGTTTAAAACAATTTTTTCGCGTAAGAGAAACGCGGGGTGGAGGGAGAGGGGAGTTTCCTTTCAAGTTTTTCGGGATTTCACATTTTGGCCGCAGAATTTCTGACAGAGCTTGAAGTCAAAATAGTCATTCAAATTATTTTAAAACAATTTTTCTGCTTGAGAGAATCGCGGGGACGAAGTAATTATATTTGAAACAATTAACTTCAGGCTAAAATAAGGAAAATAGGTGTAGTCCAAGCCCCCCCCCACCCCACCCCCCAATCGGAAAAATGTTTTTAACATTTGTTCTGCGATCTGGAAATTAGTTAACGTACCAATGCCGAGCTTGAACTTTTTGAACTTGAGTTTTTTGAACTGAATTTCTGAACCGATGATGAAGTATATATATAGTAAGCATTAATAACATAATTATAAATATATTTGTCAAACTAAAGCATTTAAAATATGATAAGCATAAAAATTAATAAAAATAAAGCAAGAAGTATTTGCAAACTTATGTAATCTTTCTAATTCAAGTTCTTCATAGAAAAATGAAACAAATTTTTAAAATAATTATTGTCTTTACCATGGTATTAAAAAATTAAGTTGATTTGGTTGGATTTTTGTCATAAAAGCCTTAATAGGCTATACTGAACCAAACAATTGTTTAAAAGTAAAGGTGTCAAAATGAAAATGTTTGAAGAAAGAGCCTGTAGAATTAAGAAAATTTTTGCTGAAATCAACACATCAATGAAGTTTTAAATTTTGAATAGTAAAAAACAGAAATCCAATCTGCTGAAGAAGGAACAATTTCCCTAACAAGTCTTTCAAAGAAGGATGAAAATGGTTAAAGAAGTTGAAACGAATATGATTGAAATTTGGACAATCCGCGAGCAATCTCCATTGTATATGCAATACTGTCTGATTGACATTACGTGTGTTACATAAGGGCAAAACAGATGTCTATGAGTAAATCTGGTGTGGTCCCAAGAAAGAGGTATTACAAATTCTTTTCTGATTTTTTAAAATCAATATTAATAACTCCCACCCATTAAATGTATTTTTTATTGGTTCTCCATTTAATTTTGTGCCATCAAGTATCAATTGATTAGGTATAATCCATTTAGAAAGGACACAACAAAAAATATCTTTGTCAGAAGAAGGAGAAAATGACGTGTCCCAGCTTCAAATTGCTAGAATTTTCAATGTGATTTAAAATTAAACTGAAATGTAACAACAAAATAAATGACACTGCAGTGCACAAAAGATGCTTCTAACACCATTTCTGCAGTTTATTACGCAAATGAAAAAAAAAAATTCCCCCAAAAACACTATTCTATGTTTTTATGTTTCGAATATTCCACTTTGTAACAAGCCTTTTGGAAATAAAATAAACAATTGCATTCAATCTGATATATTTTTTAAAAAATATAGGTAGTATAACTGCCGTGATTAGTAGGCTACATTGAATTATGTCGTCAACAACCAGGGTGAGCCTCATTCTTTTCTTATGGTAGTTAATTTGAACTGTTGGATGTCCACTCTGTTACAGTCGATTTCATTATGAAAAAAAGAGATTTTTTCTTGAAATTAACAGACTTACAGTTTTAGGCTGTTTATTCCACTTTATGTTTGTTCTGTGATTCTAACTTTTCTTTGTGATTATGAATATATTTTAAAGGCTTATTTGTCCACTCTGTTACACAAAGTGATCAAAATATTTAATATCCTTCCATAAATAAGTCATGTACTAGTTATTTGCACTTCATTATACACAAATAAATTGAAACTCAATTAAAAAATACGATTAGTTGGTGGAAATTATTTAAATTGATAATCTTAATATAAGTAAAGAGTTTCAGACAAGATTTGTACCATTTTCGCTGGAATGACCCATATACATATCAATTTGGTTGCGTTTCATTAAATTCTAAATTGCAGTACGTTATATGTAAAAATCTGGTATGGACCCCACACTACTTCCTTTTACGTGTAAATTTCTTAGTAGTTGCCTTAAGTGTTAAAAAAAGTGCTTGGAGTGAGTAAGGTAACAATTCAAATATTTACTCCCCTAATCTACCACGAAACAATGCAAAAAATATTTTACAATGGTTATTTTTCTAAATATTGCTGATTTTAATATCATTTAGTGAATTTTTCGCAAAATATCGCCAATAGCGCCAAATTGAACCCAAATTCAAAAAATAATTTTTTCGCCAAATTTGTCGCCAACTTGGCGATATGTCGCCAACTTGGCGTCAAACACTTAGCTACCAAAAGCTTGGCGACATGTCGCCAAGTGGTGGCGCCAATTCATATCACTTGAGTCTGTATTGAAATTAACATTGATTTACCCCAAAAAAGGGGTAAAAGACCCCTTTGGGAACATTCGAATGCAATCACAAGGGGAGGTGCACAACTAGACTCCCCTCAGAGCCTACATACCAAGCTAGAAGTTTCTACGGCATATAGTTTTTGAGTTATGCGAGCCACATACGCACATACATCCGCACATACGTACATACAGACGTCACGAGAAAACTCGTCGTAATTTACTCGGGGGTGGTCGAAATTGATTTTTCGGCTGTTTGTATGTTGTTAGGTACATATGCACGTGCTGACAGGTCGAAAAAACTACGCGACATTCATTCAGGGGTGAGCAAAATCAAAATTTAGACCGAAATTTGAGTGAAATTTTTTTCGTGATCACAATACTTCCTTTACTACGTAAAAGGAAGTAAAAACGAGAAAACACTTTTTGGTAACATTTTGACGGTAAATATATAATGTATAAATCTATCTTGCAGAACAATTTTGGGCAAATAATTTTGCGTCGCAGAACATCACTAAGTATTCTGCTTTGGGGCTTTGCAGCATCCCCTTTACCTTTAACAACACTGCTCAATTGATTTAAAATGCTGCAAACAAGTTGCTTACAAACATTTCGATCAATATTAGACTAAATAGACTTTATACGTGCCACAAACTTAGTTTTATTTGAAAGAGGATTTTCTCAGAGTTTTTTCTTATTATATGCCACAAGTTTTCGATGGGATTAAGGTCTGGTGACTTTGGCGGCCAAGGAAGTACCTTAATGTTGCCCTGATTGAACCAATTCTTAGTCGACACTGATGTATGAGAGGAAGCTAAATCTCGTTGAAAGAAGAAATCATCTTCAAACAAATCTTCTGACGAAGGAATCATGTAATATTCCAATATTTCTTGATATATCTGAGAATTAACCTTTTCGTAGACGATGCATAACTTTCCAGGTCCTTTTGTGCTTATGCAACCCCAAGTCATCTCATTAGCCATACTAGCATAAAATTTCACTGGACGTTTAAGACATTCTTTATCAAATGCTTCTTGCTGCATTCTCCAAACTCCAATACCTTGATGACCACATGAAACATAAAGCGTACTTTTATCACTGAATAATATTTTTTTCCAATCATGTTCTCTCCATAAATATCTTGATTTACACCGATTCAATGTTGTACGTTTTTGTTTCACAATCATGAGAGGTTTTGTGTTTGGTACACGCGATTCAAACTTAAATTTATGAAGACGTCTTAATGTTGTCGACATAGAAACTTCAATTCCTCCATCTTTCCATTTTCGGTGCAAGAATTTCACACTTTTGAAACGGTTTTTCTTAACAATACCTTTCAGTTTCTTCTCATCTGTAGCAGATGATTTTGATTTTCGACCGCCATTTTGGCGATTAATTTGAAAATTTCCATTTTTCAAATACTGTGTTAGTATATTTCTACCGCTAGATTGCGAACAGCATAAATAATTTGCAATATCACATTGATTTTTACCGTGCCGGTAAAAATCCACTATACACAGTTTAATCGATTCAGGAATATCCCTTACACGACCCATTTCAAGATCAAAAATCAAACAAACTCCAAAGAGATCTCTACTTTTAAATAAAATCGTCTGTATTTTATCAATGATGCCATATGTCATGAAGTAGTGATGAAGTAATAAGAATTAATTTGAAATATTCTAATATTTTGAACCACTTGAAAAAATATTCTAATATTTTGACATTTCCAAAATATTTTTTTTTCTATTCATCTCTTCAAATATGATATTAATTTCAAGGTAATAAATAAGTTTAATCAACAATAAGTCTTAAATAAAATCGTCGTTTGCATATTTGCATTTAAAGACATTGCATTACCAAACGATATTTCCAATTTGTAAAAAAAATGTCATTATTCTAATATTTTGAATATGAGGTGTATATGGAATAGCTACAATCATATATCTATATTTTTAAAATTTGAGAGGATAGAGCTTTATTATCTAGCGTTGTTTTTGAATTTCGGAGAACAGTTTCGGATATTGAACTTTATTTAAGCTTCTTATTTCAGAAAATACAGGGTGCCCAGAAATAACTGACGGCAAAATTTATTTATGTATAATTTACATTCAAGATGTTTTTTTCTATTGGCAACATTTAATAGACTTAGTTTAATTCTATGAGCAATAGTGCAGATGATTCTTTGAATTAAATCCGTTTCATTCTTTGCATTATCAAGATTGATGGTAACGCCGTTTAATTCTCGAAATGCATTTAAAAGGTAAGCGAAATTGTGATTTAAAAAAAAAAAATTGAAGTATTTAAATGTGTCAAAGAGATTAATTGAAAGAACCTTAAAATTATTTAAAGAAACATGTAGTGTAGAAGTAAGGCATAGTAGTGGAAAAAGTGAAGTGTACGAATAAAAAAATTAATAAAATGTACCCTTGAAAGAGTACCTCTGTAGGTGCTTGCCGCTACAGAAGCCTTTCCAAGAAGATTGTCATCTGTGGTTACAGTTAAAGGCGCCAGAATAGAAACCATTACTTAAACATTGATTAACAATGATGTTACTTACAATGATGTATTACAATGATGACATTTATTTTATCATCATAGAAAAATGTGCATTACAGTAATAAATTTTTTTCTAAACCGTCAGTTATTTATGGGCACGCTGTATTTTCAGATGTTGGACTATGTTTTGGGATTTCTGGGAACGTTTTCCGACATCAAGCAATGTTTTTGAGTATCAATTACTATTTTCATTGTCAAATGATGTTTTGAAGCAACGGAAACTCTTTTTCAGTCGTTTCATATCGCGCCAGTAGAGCTAGTTGCGCCTTTAAGGCCGTGGTGTCCAGTCTTTTTTTACCCGAGGGCCGCACCTTCTCTTATTAAGATGAATTTTGAAAGTCAAAACGTTGAAAGAAGTTAAAATTATTTAAAATTTTCCTGATAACGTAGGAAAACTCGGAAGGAGAAAGAAAATTACAAATAAAGAGTCTACATGCTTACTTTATTAACCCCTGACGCAACAAGAAAGGGATTTCTAAGTTTGATGTGTCTGTGCATTTGTGTTCTGCGTATCTGTCTGTGGCACCGTACAGCCTAAGCGGATAGACCGATTTTGAACTTTTTTTTTTTTTTTTTGCTCGAAAGGTGGAGTAATCGGGAGTGTTCTTAGCTAGGTAGCGTTTTCGGATGACATTAATTAACAAAGATATTATTTAAAAGCCTTTAAAATGTTTTTCCCTATTTTTGAACTGAAAATATACTGGAAAATTTAAAACTATAGTACCAAAAGAAAGAAAAACATATTCTGCGTCTGATAAGATGTGTTAGGATTTTCCATGTAAAATTTTAGGGGAGACTGGGTACGGTTGTGACAATTTTCATTTGCTCCCCCATAGATCCCTTAGTTAGCCTGTGAGCTGGTATACAGTTGTTTTTATGTTAAAGTGTTTATTTGCCTGCTTATAAACCCTAAAATTTTCTCCCTAAGTACAATAGTTAACTCACAGGACCAAATTAAACAAAAAAGAAAAGAACGTCACAACCGACCTCACCCCAGGGGCGGTTGTGACAGTGCTTGGGGTCGGTTGTGACAAGTTCAAAAATACAGCAAAACAGTCTAGATCACTTTTAATTTCAAGCGATATTAAACGTAATTCAACATAACCTTCATCTGGGAAAGTTTAACATTTAACAATGTGTCTCGTTCAGTTGAAGTAGCCTTATACCAAGTTATACAAAAATATCAGGTTTTTGGAATTTCGTAACGTCTGTTTTGGCAACATTATGCCCATCCTGTGGGCCATAACCGTGTCTGTTCATAACAATTCTCAAGTATCAAAGAAAGATTCCACATTTATTTGTTTTATTGAAGCTTGTTACTCTTGAAAGGCTAGTTGCATGAGCTACACGAACAGACGTGAAACATTTCTATTCATAAATGAACGGAACCATTTCTCAGTAGCCATTTTACTCTCATATCTGCTTTCAGCGTATATGTAAGCTCAAAAGCACTTTATTATGAGCAATATAACCTATGCACATGTTGTTTACATTGTGACAGAGCCGGCCGGCTCCATCGCGTTTACAAATGAATGTTTCGTAGCAAAGATTTCCGATTAACGTTGCATTTCCAAAGCTGTCCGAAAGAAAAAAAAGTTTCACTTCTTTATAAACTTCTTTATATTTCATTAGGTCACACTGCCCTATTTCTGTCTTCTCCAAGCGTGTTATGGGCATCAAATATGATAAAAACATGTTTTACTCGTGTCACAACCGTCCCCACGCAATTTGTAACAACTTACCCCAACCCACTACTTTTGAAAACAGCAATCGCCATGACAATACAATATAGCCTACATAAAAGTAATCACTGCTATTTCACTATTAAGGTTCACTACTAACGGGGAGAAAACTTTCATTTCTCTATCTGTACCCATTCAACAGGAATTACTAAAAGACATCGAACAAAAAAACTTACTTTTGACTTTTAAAAAGTAACCAACCCCTCTGCTAGCGTTAATGTCGCTCGATGGCTACCGCAATGCTTTGACACACATTCAGACAAACATGCTGATACTCTCTCTCTTTGCTTCAACCAGGTATTAATTATGGTTTAGCTAATATGACGACTGTCACAACCGCCCCGCGTCACAACCGTCCCCAGTCTCCCCTACTTGTAAAGATTCGTTTCTTTTTCGTGTTCACCATATCCTCTCGAAAAGAATGATATATGTTTAGGTTTAAAATGCTTTATGACCAGATAAGCTCATTTTAATATAAGATCGGCAATCAGGGTCAGCGATTGTTTAAATTTTTAACTTAATCTTAGTACTTAAAAAAAAGAAATTGTCATCTTGTAAGAATGAAGGCTTTCACGGCCGGAGTAAATACTAGTTAAGGATTCCGGGCTGTTGTGCCGTGGTCTGAATGGTTTTAATCCATACGTTTCGATCGCAACTGCGGCGGTCATCTTCAGTGGGTGTCGTTGATTAATTTGGCGACTGATGCGAAATTTCGAACTGCTGCAAGATTTTAAATTGAAAACGCAGCGCCCTCTACCTTCCGGCTCGAGATTGACAGATGACTGGATGCCAAAGCTTGTTAACTTTTACTTCTTCCTCCTTCTTGTTAAAATTATTTGGGTGTTTGAAAATTTCAATGGCCTCTCTATTCAATCTGGGGAAAAAATTTGAAGTCCGAGAAATTATTTTGGCCTCTTTGAATTTTATATCCAGTAATGGAATCCATGATATAAAATTCATGGCCTCTCATTCATGGCCTCTTAAAATATTTTGGCCTCTTTGAATTTTATATCATGGATTCCATTACTGGATATAAAATTCAAAGAGGCCAAAATAATTTCTCGGACTTCAAATTATTTCCCCAGATTGAATAGATAGGCCATTGAAATTTTCAAACACCCAAATAATTTTAACAAGAAGGAGGAAGAAGTAAAAGTTAACAAGCTTTGGCATCCAGTCATCTGTCAATCTCGAGCCGGAAGGTAGAGGGCGCTGCGTTTTCAATTTAAAATCTTGCAGCAGTTCGAAATTTCGCATCAGTCGCCAAATTAATCAACGACACCCACTGAAGATGACCGCCGCAGTTGCGTTTGAAACGTATGGATTAAAACCATTCAGACCACGGCACAACAGCCCGGAATCCTTAACTAGTAAATTGTCATCTGTTTTTCAGAAACTAATTTCTAACCAATTGGCTCCAAATTTTCAACAGTCGATCTTAACACCAAAGCAAGACAATCAGCTCTTTTTGGAGGTTCAAAAATATAGTTTTCGTATTTGAACGTATGAACATTACAACGAGCCACATGGAACAGCTTCGTGGACCACACAGGTTGCAGGTTAGGTAAAGCTGTTTTAACCCATTTATGCCCAGTTTTTTTTTTTTTTTCACTTTTTATCTGCTTAAAACTCTTACTTGGAATGGTTTACATACATTTTAGGCTTAAAATAGTTCGCCGTTGCCATATTTATTAAGTTATTTCACGTCCTGTTTATGGGATATTTTGCAATTATGCGAGTAAAATACGACCTTACTTGACTTTACTTTTGCAAAGTAACATTACAGGAGGCATATGTGATCCATTTTAAGCAAATCATTTTAAATTTTCTAAAAAATAAGTTCGCAAAAAAACTTACTTTCTGTGGCTACCCAAGCTGCATCGTTCTTGACTAATTTGTCTGAAAATAGCTGTCAATAAATAAACTCCGTTGTATAGATATTGTCTCTATCTCGTTTTCTCAAGAAGAAGGACTATTTAACTTGTGAAAAAGAACTTTAGTAAAATGATATTCCCATTACAGGTTTTTGTATGCAGTAACTAACAAGCGTCCCGTTTTTAGGCTACTGGTCATAAATGGGTTAAGGCGTCGAGCACAGCCCAACTCAACATCATTAGACGTCATCGGTGCGAATGAGAAAATTTAAATTAAAATCATGTGCGCAGAGGTTTAAGGGATTGTCCACAAATAATGTCACCCCTTAATGTCACCCGTAAGGTGAAAGTCACATTTCACCTTACTTCCTCCCTTCCCCTTCTCACATGTCATGCTAATATTACACAAACATATTGTTATACTAATTAAATTACAGTTTAAAAAACTAAAAAATACGCTTTGACAGTTAATCAAACTAACACGCACTTCAAATACATCATCAACATGTAATATAGTTTAGCCTTTAGTATTAACAATAGTTGTTAAATATATTACTTTTTTATTTGTAAAGAACGTGAATTTTGTTTTTTATTCAGAGTTACATACATACATACATACAGACAAACCCACATGTGAGAATAATAAAAGCGTATTAAAAATATGTTTTGTCACCTTTATATTCACCACTTTCCCCTCTTGTCATAAACTGTCACAATTTCACAAACCCTTTCCCTTCTCAAAGCTTGACATCATTTATCGACGACCCTCAAGGCCTTGAAAAAATTACATGTTTCCATGCTGAATAAATATCGCTTCAAGTTGATAGAGATTTACTCTGGAGTTTCGAACGAACAAAAATACTGAAAGCATTTCTGTGTTTTAGAATGTTCTTTTAAGATTTAGAATCTTACAGACACCTCGAGTCTACCAGTCACGCCGATTTATTTGTTAAGGTCAATCACATCTCCAACAGATGAATCTGCGAACTTGTTTCTCTCAGATATAAATTACTCTCACACACACAAAAAAAAAAGAAAGAAAAAAGAAAGAAATCTCCCTCACACACACATAAGATCGGAAAATAAATACATAAAAACAGGATAAAAATGACATAATTAGTGTTGACCATTGACGTAGTTGATACGTGGATAGAATGCATAGTTAAATAAGTAGAAGAGTGCTTCTGGCAATGAAGTATTTAGCATGAGACACTTCATTTGAAGTACCCTCAAGGCGAAACTACGCTGAAATAGCTTCACGAAGGTACGTTACTTATTTATATATTTTTTTAATTTGGTTTTTCGAACACATTAGATCGACGATGTGTATTGCATTCAAACCTTTTCAATTAATTTGAGATTAGGAAATGACGCTTAGCATAATCGAAAAATTATTTATGTCTTGCAAAGTATTTGATTTTTGTGAGAATTGCTGTTAGATTTAATTTTTCGTAACTGTAATCAGAAAAACAAACTCTGTGCTCGTTATATTACGTAATATTACGTAAATACTCGTAATATTACTTGTTAGGATACGTATGAATAGCTGACCACTTGACAAATCACTGAAGAAAGATTGAAGTTTAACACTTCACTTTAAAAAATGAATGTTGTTTTCACAGTATAATGCAGCTAATTTTATAGTAATAAACTGTAAAAATTGCTAATTTTACAATAATAAACTGCAAAATTTCTACTTTTACAGCACTAAACAGTAAAATTGCTAATTTTAAAGTTATAAACTGCAAAATTGTCAATTTTACAGTTTATTACCGTGCATTTTACAGATTTTAATTGGAACCTCTGCTGCCAGTATTATAGTGTTGTTTTTACAGTATAATACCGCTAAATTTTACAGTAATAAACTGTAGGGCAATTCCACGTGACTCACGTTACAATTTGACGTGATTTTACAAAAGTAAATGTTATATATATTAAAGAAATACCACGCCTGATTTAAATAAAGCTGTTCACAGTCATCTGGTATGCAGTGAGAACCTGTGGATGTCAGCATTTTAAATTTCAACAGAAATAGATGGTGTTTCAACCTGAATTTAACATCGTGACTCACGTTACAAAAAAAAAGGAACTCAAGTTTTTTGGATAATTAAAAACTTAAGATTCCTGCTATTTCAGAATAATAAAATTTAAAAACTGCTTTTCATGACACAAAATATGTTTCTAAGTTATGATATATTTGAAAATAAAGTTCATTCTGCAGTCACTAATTAAGTTATTCAATATTTTGAGTGTGACTCACGTTACATAGTTTCGTGACTCACGTTACATCTCCGTTTTAGTCCTTTACTTTACATCTTATTTTGAAAATTTTGTGTAGAGATTTCACCTAAATTCAATTAAAATCAATGCTTAATGGCTTGTTTTCTTTAGTTGATCAGTTTTAAATACAATAAAACCTCTCCGAGCGCGAGCGGTCACTTTTACAAAGCGGCCACCCCTCTTAACGGCCAATTTTTCGCAGCACGAATTTTTTGTCCCATAGACCTAGGGTTAAAATTCTCCTTAGCAGCTGCCATCTAACCCCTCTGAACGGTCACAGAGTGGATTCATCAATTCAATTTTCCAAAACATGTGTTTGTCCTTTTTTATACTACTTCCCATATTTTCTCTGTGGCTGCATTGTACTGATTTCAAATTCTCAATTCATACATCTGGAAACTTTTACAGGATACTACACACCATTACACATCATCTCTGATATAAATCATAACATTTAATGTTGCATAATGGCTGTAAAATTAGTTGACTGCTGTCAGAAGTAGGCTCTTCAAAGTACTTACTTTTCTCATCCACTGCTGATGAATAATTAAATTTTAAGTAGGGATGCACCGATTAATCGGCAGTACCGATTAATCGGCCATAATCGGCCACTTTGCCGATTATTAATAATCGGCAAAATCGGGCCGATTAATCGGCGAAAAAAATATTTTTTAAATATTATTTTTAAAGAAAACCTTTACTAAGAAATTATGATGAATAATTTTATTAACAGTAATAATAATCCTCACCGTTGATGTAAAGTTTTTAATACATTAACTAGGTGACCCGTGCGGAAATCCGCAAAAAAAAAAAAAAAAAACTCTAAACTTAAAATTTAATACGACAATTTTTATTGGCTTCATTTGCAAAACATCGCCATCTACTGCCGTCGTTCTGACAACTTTTCAAAGAAATCAAAGACACGTTCACTTTTACAACTACTACAAAAGTGATACCCTATATTAAAATCAAATACCCAAGGCTACTACTAAACTAAATACTAACGTTATCACAAAACTACCATAGTATTTTGAAACAATAAAAGTTACAATTAAGGTTTACCGAGCTAAGCCTTGGCTTGAAATGTCGCATTTAAAATTGATTTGAACAACAATGGTAACGATATTTTAACCGTTGAGCAGAAAATTTAACTTTTTCAAACTTCAATCGCTTATAAGTCGCTTAAACGTGGATTTTCGAGATTCTCGTTACGCGGCGCTAGCGGAGAAACGTTCTAAAGAACGCATTTTTTTTAATCTTTCGAATGAAATCAAAATGGAGACGATACGACAATTATTTCGCTAGATAGAGTCAATTTTGTGCCCAAAAATTGAAGTCCGAATAAAAAACGAACCGACACTTTTTAGAGAGTGGGTCTAATTTTCGTCAATAGCCCGCGGAATAAGCTTCAAAATCATAAATTTTCTTGCAATTCGATAAAGAAATGAGCGAGTTTCGACCGGGTATAGGATTCGGCTTAGAGAAATAATATATGGAGATACTCCTATTTTGAATAAAAATACATATAGTTAATGTAGCAACATTTTTCATGCGTCGATACTTTTCTCCTTGCTTTTAGATAATCTTCAATTTTCACAAAGAATAAAAGTCTTAAATTACATAGCTACTAATAATTAAAAAATTAAAACTGAAAGAACTCCAAAATTGGATTGCTCACCACACACTCAACTCCTTTTTTTTTTAATGTTCATGTCTAATTTACATAATTAGCAATTTGTTAATGCAATAGAATTGACAATAATATGAAAATTAGTAATTTGATAAAATTTTGAAATTATTTTGGGAAAATTAGGAAAATGGAAGAAAAAACTAGGAACTATTTCAAAAGTTAGAATTGTAAAAAAAAACGAAGAAAAAACTGTAACGGTGAAATTGGTAGCACTGAAAACAACCATTTTAATCATTAATCGGCTTGACCGATTAATCAGCCGATTATCAACTGCCGATTAATCGGTAATCGGTAATCGGTCAATTTGCTTATCGGTGCATCCCTAATTTTAAGCATCTCAAAAGAGAACACGTGAGATGTTGACCTTGCTTTTTAAAATTTCTCTTATGTTCCTATTTTATATGTATAAAAAAAAATTCTCTCGCTCAAGCTAATTTTTTAAATCATTTTTGTTTAGATTTTCTTGGGACACAGGTCTGCAAAAATACACTTTTTAAAAATTGTTTTGATTTAGTTAACTGATCTTTATGTACTTTTTTGCGCTGATTTCAAAAATGGCATTGGTTTTTTTCTATCACGTAAGGCTTGCCTACAAAATAAAGTTGAAGTTTTTGAAAAAAATACCAAAAAACGGATAATTTTGAATTTTTTTTAAAATTTTAACATAAAGTAAAAGCAGAAAAATAATCAAACCTAGCTAAAAAGAACATAAAAGTGATGGACATATGTTGCAAAGTTGTTACAGTTAACTCTCACTTATGCGCTGACCCAAGGGACCAACAGAAAAAGGCGCATAGGTGAGAGAGACGTATAAGTGAACTAGCCTATTTCATGGACTAGAACGCCACATAGTATCTAATGAGAGAATGAATAAGAATATTCCTATAGAAAATTGACATATTACCACCGTTTGGCAATTACTGTAACGTAATTACAATGATAAAGAGAAAACTAAAATTGTAGCATACCGTCAGCTGGGGTAACATTGGCCCAAATCTAAAGATTTGTAATAGTTTTATCAGCGATATGTCTTTTGACATTGATTATATTAATTTTCAATACATCTTACTGTGTAAACAAACCTTGTATCATTAAATTAAAACCATATTGAGACCTCTCAATCATTTTGCAATATTATACTGCATTTTTTTAATGTTTGGGCCAAAGTTGCCTTGAATTGGGGAAACTTTGTCCCATACTTTTAAACCATATAAAACCTGCGATTAGTATAGGTTGGGCTAAAGTTAGACAAGATAAAATTACCACCAGACACATTAGTTTGTTGTTTTGCCTGCTTTTAATTCAAAAACATCCATGAAATGGGTAGAAATAGGAATAAATGAAACAAACTTCATTTTAGGGAAAAATATTGTATTGTACAAAAATAAAAATCCAATTCAATTACAGGGAACCCATAGTCTGCAATTTTTATTAAATGTTGTTCGAAAACATGCTCTTCTTCATCACTAAAGATTCTTGCACGTCCCACATTTTTTGAATGAATCCCTTTAAGTTTGTTTTTTATTGTAGACCTAGGTATATTATACATGTTTTCTGCAGCTCTTTGGGTTAAGGCACCAGACTTAATAGCCTCTAAACACTCCTCTAACACTTCTGGTTTGTAATTGGCCTAATTTCTGGTACCAAGAGGTTTTATCCGATTTCTCGGCATTTTTCCTGAAAAAAATCCAGTGTGCTTAAAATAAAAAGCTAAAAACTAGTGCTTAAAATAATAATAAAAATATTTTAAGTGGTTTTGTTAAACAATCTGCTTATAAAATAGGTACCAATCAAGTTTTATATCGAAAAAATTGTACCTTGGGGTAACTTTAGGACAGCCACCATCTTGGGCCAAAGTTACCCCAACTCTGGGCCAAAATTGTCATGAAATAATAAAATCGAATTATTTTGTAAATAACAAAGGTAACAGCATTATTACACCAAAAATACTTGAAACAATTGAATATATGATATCGTTATACACTTACCTACAAGTAGCTCTTCAAGAATTAGCGTTCACAAGTAAAAGTTGAGAGACAACAAATTTTACCACTTTCTCAAAGTGAAGATGGAGCAGCACTAGAGTGAATATGATATATAGAAATAACCTCCACTTCATGAACAGTAAAGCCAGTGATGCTACCTATCCAGTAAGGCATTGTCTGGGCCGATAACTCATCATTATGATTACAATACGGGACAACAAAACTTTTTCTAACTTTGGGCCAATGTTACCCTCAAAGGGCCAATCTTACCCCAGCTGACGGTACCTAATTACAAACTGTTAACGATGCATGGTCCCGCCTCCCGTGAGCAATAAAGCAATAAAGGCGAAAGATTAAAGAAGAAAGTGAAGAAAAATGCTTATTTTTTAAAGAAAAAAAGGTAATTCTTTAACATTTTAGGGAAAATTCGGCGCATAAGTGAAATATTTATCTTAAGAGCGACGCATAAACGAATGACACTATCGTTATTTTGCTATGGAATGTGCTGGGACCATTTAAAATCGTCGTATAAGTGAAAAAGGTGCATAAATGAGGCGGCGTATAAG
>JAXGGA010014436.1:5000-32140 GCA_038373865.1 Uloborus plumipes
GAAATTAGCATCGTTATTCATCGTCTTGTTAATATCGGAACAATTTGCCCCAAACACGGAACAACTTGCCCCAAGACGGGGTTAGTTGTTCCTTTTCGGCTTTACTTGCTATAAAATTAATTATTAAAAAACCTTACAAAATACAACTCAAAAAACAGTCTGTATATCAAAGGGACATATAATACTAAGTTTTAACCTCGGAATATTAATTCTAGAACAAAGTTTTCAAAACGAATTTTGAGCTTGATCAAAAAACGGAACTTTTAGCCCCGCTCTCCCCTACTCCTAAAGGAAAAGGCGCGGCATCAAAAATTAAGCGGATTTTCGAGACAGGAAACTGCTGTGAGCAAAACTCTTACCAGGAACTATTGAACTCCAACTTTCTTTTTGTATATGGAATACAGAAAGTTCAAACTTTACAAAATGAATGTTAAATTTGAGGTAAATTGTTGCCGTAAGGTCAGTGAAGGCCCTAAAAACAAGGCATTTTTGACGTTTTTAAGCATTTTTGAGGTCCAAAAACAGCTTGTACATTTCAGTTGCTACGGCAAATGTAAATTCGTTTGATAGACCAGTGTAAGCACTTTAAAATAATGCATAAATAACCAAGGAAATATCAACGTGCTTTTAGTTGCATAAGGCAGAAATATGAAAAATGTCATATTTTACCGATATTCAAACGGTCATAACTTCTGCCAACAATATATTGAAATATTGTTTTTGCCTTTATTCTTTGTCTTAACAGAACAGTTGAGTCCTTTGAGGTGAAATGTTAAAATTTTTTTTTACAAAAAATGTATTTTTTCAAGTGCATTTTTTGTAAAAATAAATTAAGCATTTCGCCTCAAAGGACTCAACTGTTCTGTTAAGACAAAGAATACAGTATGACATTGGCAAACAGTATGACATTTGGCAATATTTCAATACGTTGTTGGCAGAGAAAGTTATGACCGTTTGAATATCGGTAAAATATGACATTTTTCATATTTCGGCCTTACGCAACTAAAAGCACGTTGAACTTACCTCGGTTATTTATACATTATTTTAAAGTGCTTACATTGATTTTTCAAACGACACTACTTTTGCCGTGTCAACTGAAATGTACAAGCTGTTTTTGGACATCAAAAACGTTAAAAACGCCTTGTTTTGAGGGCCTTCACTGACCTTACGGCAACAACTTACCTCAAATTTATCATTCATTTTGTAAAGTTTGAACTTTCTGTATTCCATATACAAAAAGAAAGTTGGAGTTCAATAGTTCCTGGTAAGAGTTTTGCTCACAGCAGTTTCCATGTCTCGAAAATCCGCTTAATTTTTGATGCCGCGCCTTTTCCTTTAGGAGTACATAAACACTAAACAACTCAACTTTAGAGCAAAACATTCTGGATTTGGTCTTTCAATAAGATCATTTGGTAAATTTTCGGAAAAAATCTGAGAGGTCATGAATCACCTCATAATGCTAGGCGTGACAGTTTCTTAGATTCTTGCTCTTAATGACCTTAGGAAGAAGCAATCATGTTGGAAAAAAGTTTTTCATCATTTACATACGGCTTCATATAGTTTCTTTTTGCTTTTATACTCGAAGAACACCGATTTTATAAGCAAAACTTTGTCTTTCAAAAAAAAAAAAAAAAGGAGAAATATTTATATTTTCAGCAGTTTGCATTCATTCGGTTTTTATTTACCTAATTCAGTTAAGGAGGAAGGAATTTCAACATAAGGACTTAAATTCTAAAATTTATGATGTAGATTCTTACAGCTCTTTGCTACTTCGCATTTTAAATAAATGTGGGATTGGAAAAGGTTAAAAGTGGCATTAAGTTAATAATTATTTAATTTAAAAACTTAAAAAAAAATCAGTTTAACCTGCATATGACCCGTTTACCCATTCACAATAAACCTAAATTAACATAAAGGCTTTAATATTTACTTAACTGGTCTACTTTCAGCACTTGTAATAAACTAATGTTCTAAAGAAACACTTTTAACTGTCCAGTTTTTTGATTAATATAAAATAAATTTATAGAAATTTGTTCACCGTGAGTTTTGTAAAACAACATCTGATGCTTTGAATATTTTTGTTGTCATATTTATGAATTTTTTTTTTGTAATTAAAAATTGCTTTCAACAATGAAATAATTACACAAATTTCAGTTTTAAAAATAATTTAATTTGAATTATCTTTACATTGATTTAATTTCAAACTGACCCACGTGTCTCTCCCTACCCAACTTATCATTAAATTTATGAGTTAAAATCATGTTGTATGGTGGAACGAACAATTGCACTAATTTTTAAACACGGGACATTTTCTGTCGAAAAATTTTTTATGTCTTTTCTTTTTTTAATTCACAGTAAAACAATCCACACAAATGCATATTTTGTAGCACTGTGTTCAGTTCGGATTTTTTTCGAAATACTTAAGCATAAAATATTTTCGTATGTACATTATACATTCACTGTTCACAAAATTCAAAACAGAATATAGTTATTCCCCCCTTTTTAAAGTTTTGGGAATTTTCGTCAGGTTTAGGAAAATTACAAGGTCAATCAATGTTAAGTTCTGAGAGAAGCAATGGACAGTAGAACCAAAAGATAGCAGTGGACAGAAACTAAAGATAAATCAAAGAAGCTAGTTTTGCTATTACCAGTTGCGTTTTCAATGCAGAGGGGGCTTTGAATCATGTTTTATTTGAATTGCATTTCGGTAGCATGTTTTAATTTTTTTTCCATTTTCAACAACGTACTTAAAAACTCTAAGCTTTACAATGTTTGCAATGAATTATGTATGAGCTGTTTACTAATTTATTTCGACTGAGGATTTTATTTATTTGGATTCAGCAAACCCGGCATTTTTATTGACTTAAAGGAATTTACATTTTACTCTGAAACTTCGTAAAGTGTCGAAGAATATTGACAAAGATTTTTAAAATGATTAAGTGTTGTGTATACTTTTTACAAAAATATCTGGAATTTGCATAATAACATGTGTATTTAATGCTATATGTGTACTTTCGGATAGTCCGATTCTTTTTTCTATTATCAACTTCTAGTATCAAAACAAGGTATGCTTTGGCATCCAAATACGTCGAAAATAGTTTAAAACAAATATTTAGGATCATAAATGAAACAGATGCTTTTAAGTTATAATATAACTATTAAAAATAATAGTACGAAAAAAACACCGTTGAAATTCAAAATATTTTATTATGATACGAACATTTAAAAAAAATATCTAATGTCAATAAAATGCTTACTTTAAGTTATATTTTCATGAATCTTTAAAACTATTGTTTCCTTTAGCTTTTAGTCCGAGCATAAGCCGCAAAATTTAGCGTAACTATACAATATTCGTCTGTTTAATCCCCGTTTTTTACATACCGGTATTTCCTCATAAATAGTTTAGTTTTGCATTTTCTCAATGAATAATCAATCTGCTGTTCCTCACTGGTAATGCAATTATATTTTATTACATTAACAACCCACGAACTCATCAGAAAGAGGTGAATGCACTTTTTATTTTACATTTCCCTTCTCCTCTAACCAGCCTAGAAGGACAATTATTTACAATGTTTACATTTTACACTATACTTACATTTAGAGTAGCTTTATGATTTTAAACAATTTTCTACCAAATCAAGGTTGGACTTATAACACAATTTTGACTGCAAGTGCAGTAATATTTTAATAAACCCATATCTTGCTTATTCGCTGAATGCCATTCTATCAATTCACAAAACAGCTTCACCATCTTTTTGACAGCCTGAGTGTAAACATGCTGATGTTTTCTGAAATTATTAAAAAGAAAGAAACTAACTGTCTTTAGCAAGAAAAAAAACTACTATTCATTTCGTAAAAATTTCATTGGATAAAATCGAAGTTAAAAAAATTAACTTTAAAAAAAAAAACGACCAAAGATATTTAGAGATACTGTGACTACATTAAAGAAAAATCAATGACCCTGGTCTTGTGCGTTAAAACCAAAGTCGTTTTTTATGGAGCGCTTAGCAACTTTTATGGCTGTCTTTGTTTCAAACTGCATGACGAATTAGATTTTGGCATATATAAGTTACATAAAAAGTGAGCGAAAATGACCTGTATTTTTTTATATTTTTGAATTAATATTTTACTACAGTGCTACCCTTTTTATACCATGCTATGTATTTTGTTATTGTCCAGTGCCTTCCTATTCTTATTAGAAAATAATTTTTCTCATTTCTCAAAAAATTAAAATTTTCGAATACTTGTTTCTTCACGATTGTAAATGAAATATTGAAAATGTATATAGCATAGCTAAAATATATATTCTATTGCAGAAACTGAAAATAATGAAATTTATTTGTTTTTTTTTAGTGCACTGCTAGTGAAAGAACGTCATACCTAATTATTTTCCCTAACTATTTATTGAAAAATTAAAACGATCAGAACAAACATCATTTGTCAACTGTAATATTGCTTTTTAGTACAATTGAGTGCCATAGTCCTGCAAATCAAATCATTTGAACATTGAATACATGGTTAGAAAACTAATGAATATTAATAAATAAGAATTTTAGATTTTAACTATTTAAAAATCGCATATGATGTCTAATAACGATGCCTTTTGTCAAAACTCCGGATTGAAATTAAAAAATTTCAAATGTTAAGTCATGAAACAGACTTAGATACAAAATATGTTTCAAAACAAATGTTTTTGATAAAAATACAGCTACATTATTACCATTGCCATTCACGTTCTCCATAAAAATCTTTAGAGAAAACCAAGTCACTTTCTTTTCGGTTTTCCCTTTTCTATGTGCCCAAATTGCATCACACAGCTTGAATAGAAGCATATTAATAAATAAGAATTGTAGATTTTAACTACTTAAAAATCGCATGTGATGTCTAATAACGATGCCTTTTGTCAAAACTCCGAAGTGAAATAAAAAAAAATTCAAATGTTAAAGTCCTGAAACAGACTTAGATACAAAATATGTTTCAAAACATGTTTTTGATAAAAAAAAAACAGCTACATTATTACCATTGTCATTCACGTTCTCCATAAAAATCTTGAGAGAAAACCAAGTCGCTTTCTTTTCGGTTTTCCCTTTTCTATATGCCCAAATCGCATCACACAGCTTGAATAGAAGCAGAAGGAGAAATCAGAAGGAATCAACTTCGCGTGGAGGGAATAATTTGTAAGGAAATGCATTTGTTGCCTTTTCCCTTTCTTTTTAAAGTTGTGACTTCGCATAGCCTGGCGAGAACGTAATTTCTGCATAAAGGGTAATTTACTGGCACTATGAATGGCATGAGCAAAGGCCGATTGTACAAATTAGCTATACGGCCACGGGGGTTTCGTGGGAAATTCGGTTATGGGTTTGAGGGGGACTTATTATATTCATTCGTTACAAACGAGTTGTTATTTTGCACAAAAAAGAAGTTTTGCTCATGTGCAGGCTATAGCTGGTAAAGTTTTTTTTTTCTCTTAAGGAATGAGCTTTACCATGATTAGAAATTAAAAGATTGAGATAATTTTGGAATCAAAATCAGTTCATTTCATTGATCTTCAAAAGTGAGTTCATTTTATAATTTGATACTTCTTCAGTCATACTATCAAGCTATCATCATGCTATTCAGTCTCGTTCTTAAGCCTTGCACAGCAGTGTATTTTACGCAGTTTACTTTTCGAAATATTATTCTCTCATAACCCATGACTATATGTTTAGCAATCAAATAATGGATGGGAGAGCAGAAACCTCTAACATAACATTAATAATGTCAAGTATTTAAAAAAATGAGTCAAGAAGTCTGAAAGAAACATTAGAACAGTATTAAACTTGTAATTATTAAGTCACTTAATATTTTTGCATGTAGAAACACAAAATTTTTTTCACAAATATTGAGGTATAATTTAAGGAACATGGGGCAGTCTTTAACTAGGGTGACGGGTCGGCAATTTTTGGCTAATTTCACGTGATTATTGTTGTTGCAGCTTTATAAATCGTGGCATCCTTGCATCCAGGGATGTGCAGATGGTATATCACTCTAACCGTATCAAAATGTCCTATACAAAATTATATCCGACTATTCGGGAAATTTTATGACATAATTGTAATATATTACGAACTTTAAACGTCCGAATGTCCTTTTTCATTGTATGTATTCATTTCTGTACGTATACCTGTATTTTATCATTCGAAAGATTTGGAGCGTCATTCGGCAAGTTGAGATTTTCCACCCTTTTAAGAAAGTTAAGTCCCTCTCTTGGTTGTCATAGGATAGGTAAAGTTCTTACTTGAATCAAGCTACTGTTATAAAAAAGACTTTGCCCTTACAGTTTATTAAAGAATATTTTTCCCAAAAATTCAAAAAAAAATTTTTTAAGTTTTATTGTTGTAGTTTTTGTTTGCTTCTTTCTCCAAAGTATTTTTTAAAAAGGTAATAGTGAAATAAATATGTAGTTTTTGTTTTTTAATAATGAAAAAGAATTACATAAATACACTGGCGGAAAAAAAATAACAACACCAAGAAAGACTAGTGTTAGATAAACGAAATTTGGTAGGCGTATTTATACAACTGAAAGATGACATCGATTGAAATTTCGTGTTCCGCGCATAAGTGTGGCGCAGCTGGCGTCACTCAGAACATGCAAATAAGGCTTGTTTTAAAAGCGTGTTGTGAAGCTCGTGTGTATTATTTTTCCGCGAAATTGGACAAATTGCGTTCATGTTATAGTCTAAGATCCCACCGCAGTTTATCTACACTGATAGCGTACACTCATCACGTATATGTCAACTTAAAGCTGTTTTTTTTCTGAGCGTAATGCACTATGTCCGCCTATGTAAAAGTGCCCGAAACCTATAGGCAGCCTGGCCTAAACAGGTCACATGAATGTAGTATTTCTACACTCATAGCGTACACTCATGACTCATATATCAAATTGAAGCTAATTTTTTTCTGAACGTGGTGCATTAAGGCTGCCTATGTAAAAGTGGCCGCAACCTCTAGGCAGCCTAGCCTGAAGTTTAGGGTCCAAAATTTCAAATGGTTATAAAAGACGGAAAAATCGGTCGATTCTTTTGCTTTTTTTACTAAAATTATTCTTAATGTGAGTACTTTATCGAAAATAAAATTGATGAACTTAAATTTAAAAAAATGCCGATAGGGGGCGCTTTAGACTTTGTAGCTAAAAACAACTACTTTTTACCGTTTTTTTTCGTATTTTCGTAATTGATTTAAAAAGTTCAAACTCTAACTTAAATTTTGAGCCCAAAATATCAACTAATTTCCAGTTTTTAGCAATATTCGGACCAAACGTCAAAAAATGTGTTTTTCTGCTTTTTAACTTGTCCTTTCATGTAAAAAAGATTATTAAAATCATCTAGCGATACTAATAATGAGAAAATAAAATTAAATGCACACTTTCTGAGTTGTAAAATACAAAATTTCTAGGTAAAAAAAATGTTGGAAAAAAAATTATTTTTTCTTTTTTTAAGTTACGAAAGGGTTCATCTGATTTTATTTTAACATTATCAGGTGATTTTAATAATTTTTTACATGAAAAGACTAGTTGAAAAGCAGAAAAACACAATTTTTGACGTTTGGTCCGAGTATTGCTAAAAACCGGAAATTGGTTGATATTTTGGGCTCAAAATTTAAGTTAGAGTTTTAACTCTTTGAATCAATTACGAAAATATGAAAACAAACGGTAAAAAGTAGTTGTTTTTAGCTCCAAAGTCTAAAGCGCCCCCTATCGGCAAATTTTGAAATTTAAGTTCATCATTTTTTTTTTTTCGAAAAAGTACTCACATTAATAATAATTTTAGTAAAAAAAGCAAAAGAATCGACCGATTTTTCCGTCTTTTATAACCATTTGAAATTTTGGACCCTAAACTTCAGGCTAGGCTGCCTAGAGGTTGCGGCCACTTTTACATAGGCAGCCTTAATGCACCACGTTCAGAAAAAAATTAGCTTCAATTTGATATATGAGTCATGAGTGTACGCTATGAGTGTAGAAATACTACATTCATGTGACCTGTTTAGGCCAGGTTGCCTATAGGTTTCGGGCACTTTTACATAGGCGGACATAGTGCATCACGTTCAGAAAAAAATCAGCTTTAATTTGAAATATCCGTCATGAGTGTACGCTATGAGTGTAGATAAACTGCGGTGGGATCTTAGACTATTAGCCAGGAATACCTTTTAAGAAGACGAAGAAGTCATTATCAACAGCTCACCGAGTTTAAACGAGGTCGTACAAATTGGCTACGAGAAGGTGGATTTTCATTTCGCGATATTGCAGAAAGACTTGGGTGGGAATGTTTCCACCATGCATGATTATTGGAAGCTATGGGCAAGGGATAGTACTGCCTCAAGAAGATCGAGTTCCGAGCTGCCACGTGGCACGACTGAGAAGGAATATCGCCGAATCTTGCGTACGGCTGTGGCGCATCGTACTGCATCTGCGGCTGACATTCGAGCTGCAGTTAGTACCGTCGTGGCCCAAGGAACGGTAAGAAACTGTTTACTTCAAGGACAGCTCCGAGCCAGGCAGCCTGTAGCCGGTATTCCATTGACTGCAAACCATTGCCTTTTCCGACGGCAGTGGTGCCACGACAGAGCTCACTGGAGGTCGGAGTGGAGATCTGTTGTAATTTTTGATGAAAACAGATTCTGAATTAGTGCCAGTGGTGGCTGCACTGTTAAAACAATGTACTCAAAAATAAATAAAAAGTACTCAATTTTGAACACATTCATTTCTCAACATAGCTCCGAATACATTTGTTTCAATTTTGAGAAACGCATGTACTCATTTTTTTTGAATACATGGTGGGATCAAATTCGAGTACATACTAGTAACTCGTATTTGAGTACATGCGTTTCTCAAAATTCAATTTTGAGAAACGCATGTACTCAAATACGAGTTACTAGTATATACTCGAATTTGATCCCAGCATGTATTCTAAAAAATGAGTACATGCGTTTCTCAAAATTGAAACAAATGTATTCGGAGCTATGTTGAGAAATGAATGTGTTCAAAATTGAGTACTTTTTAGTCATTTTTGAGTACATTGTTTTAACAGTGTATGGAACTTAAATTGCACTTTTTTTTAGTATTTTATCATGATAAACTTAGATTTCTAACAGTTTTGACCAGGGTTGGCAAAGGTGGACCCAGCCCAGAAAAACCCGCCTGGGTTTTTCTGGGCGGGTCCACCAACAAAAACCCACCCGGGTTTTTGTTAAAAGTGGGTTTTTGTTAATTTCTAAGTTATCAACAAATATAGTCAATCAGGGGTGCCCACAGGGGGGGGGGTGGATTATGGCGCAAGTTGCGCCATCAAAATTTTTGGGGGGGATTTTTTTAAACTAATTTATTTATTTATATAATATTTTTATTAATTATTTTTTTTAAATAAATTATTTGCTGATTATTTTAAATTTAAATTGTTCATTAATTTATATTTTAATTTAAATTATTTTTTTATTATTATTGATTTATTTATTTATTTGCGTGTGTGTGCATGCTTGGAATGTCTGGAAGGAAAAAAAAACGATTATATTCCGTACATAATTAGCACTTTTAAAAAATAATATAGAAAAAAATAATAGTTATAATTTTAAAAAATAAATAAGTAAAAGTTAAAAAATAAATAAATAACATTGAAAAAAATTAATTAATAATATTTAAAAAAATGTAAAAAAATAAATTAAATAAAAAAGAGGGTTGTGAAAAATTTTGGGGGGAATTTGCGCCATTGAGCTTGGGGGGAGGGATGGGAACCCCTGTAGTCAACAATAATATCTCATGTAAAGTATCCATAAAAAAATAAGTAAGAAATCAGGTTTATTTGAGATAATTTTTCTTAGATTAATTATTTCTTTTATAAAATTATTATTATTTCTTCAATTTTCAAGTCATCGTCCAGAAAATTTTTCTAGCTATGATACTACTTTTTGTTGCAAAATACCTATTATTTTTTTGTTTATTTATTTTTTGATAGCAAATCTCACATTTTAAAATAAATTGAAAATGAACCAGTGATAAACTTCTTGTAGATGGAAAAAATTGCCTAATTAATGTTTTATGATAATTTTGATTCAACACAGAAGTCAAATAATAACAAGATAAAAATAATGAATAAAACATATTTCAAGTAATTTACACGGATTAACACATTGAAAAAAATCATACACTGGCGGAAAAAAAAATCCCAACACCAAGAAAAAATTACTGTAGAGTAATGAAATTTGGGTAATGCAATTGTCTAGTTAACATGTTTAATTTATTAAATGTACAAGATCACTGGCTAATTTAAGCTCAAGAAAATGCTGTGCAAATGTGAAATTATGTTACTTTAAGAGCCGGTGTAACATGCAGAATTTTGAAGGCAAGCCTGCAAGCGTGCATGCATTATGTCATACAGGTGCCGAATGTCACTTTGTGGTATGGAGTGCCATGCTTGTTGCACTTGTTGAGTCAATACTAGGACCGTCATTGCTGACTATGGATGATGCTCGAGTTGCCGTCCAACGATATCCCATACGTTATCAATTGGAGACAGATCTGGTGATTTTGCAGGTCATGGTAACCTGTCAGCACTCTGTAGAGCACATTGCGTTACAGCAGCGATGTGAGGGCGAGCGTTATCCTGTTGGAAAACTCCCCCTTGAATGCTACTCATGAAGGGCTGTACTACTGGTTAAATTACCAGACTGAAGACAAATTTTCAGTCAGTGAGTTTGGGATAACCACAACGACAGCCCCTGCTGTCGTAGGAAATTGTTCCGGAGACCATGACTCCAGGTGTGGGTCCCGTGTGTCTAGGCCGTAGACCGCTTGGATGCAGGCGGTCCCCTAGCCTCCTTCTGACCAATATACAGCCACCACTGGCACTAATACAGAATCTGTTTTCATCAAAAATTACAACAGATCTCCACTCTGACCTCCAGTGAGCTCTGTCTTGGTACCACTACCGTCGGAAACAGCAATGGTTTGCAGTCAATGGAATACCGTCTACAGGCTGCCTAGCTCGGAGCTGTCCTTGAAGTAAACAGTTCCTTACCGTTCTTTGGGTCACGACGATACCAACTACAGCTCGAATGTCAGCCGCAGATGCAGTACGGTGCGCCACAGCCGTACGCAGGATTTGGCGATCTTCCTTCTCAGTCGTGCCACGTGGCAGCTCGGAACTCGATCTTCTTGAGGTAGTACCATCCCTTGACCATAGCTTCCAATAATCATGCATGGTGGAAACATTTTCCCCCTAGTCTTTCTGCAATATCGCGAAATGAAAATCCACCATCTGGTAGCAAAATTGTACGACCTCGTTCAAACTCGGTGAGCTGTTGATAATGGCTTCTTCGTCTTCTTAAAGGCATTCCTGGCTAACATGAATGCAATTCGTCAAATTTCATGGAAAAATAATACTCAAGAGCTTCACAACACCCTTTTAAAACAAGCCTTATTTGCATGTTCTGAGTGACGCCAGCCGCGCCACACTTATGCGCGGAGCGCGAGATTTCAATCGATGTCATCTTTTAGTTGTATAAACACGCCTACCAAATTTCGTTTATCTAACACAAGTCTTTCTTGGTGTTGGGATTTTTTTTTCCGCCAGTGTAGTTTACCAATCAAAATCACATTGACTTTTGTTTTTGTGATAATATTTATAAATCTTAACTAATTTTTCATTTACGCTCGCGAATTTGTAGTTCTCGAAATTGAAATTTTTGTTGGAATAGTTGCTACTGCAATTTTTGCTTTTATTCTGGAGCAAGAAAAATGAAGTTTTGCTCTTCATTTCTTCTAACACTATTGCATTTAGTATATGATGATTTTCAAGTGCTATATTATAGAGGTACCATACCACTGATTTGAAGCACTAAACCCTTTCTTTGATTTAAAAAAAAAAGAAAAGGCGTCCCCGCGCAATTTATTACTACTAAAATATTATGACAAGAATTTATTAATAAATTTGTAATTCTTGCAAAGTTCTACTGTTAACCTAGTTTTTCTTATGATTATTTCAAAAAAAAAAATAAATGATTAAAAGTCCCCCCCCCCCCATCTGAAATTAATCAATTTTGGTTTTGAAAATAGAAGGGGGGGGGGGGAGACACTTCCCTTATCTCAGACACACACTTATCATTGATATGTGCCTTATAAAAAACATGTAAATGACATGACTAGATATTTAAGCAGGCTATTTAATGAGAAAAGATGCTTATTTCTATTAATAAACAAATGCAAATGGTTTTAATTTTTTAATGGTAGAAATTTAAGTTTTTGAAACTTTCACACCCTAAATATTCCTGTATTTGTAGGAAAGCCAATTTGCAACAGTTCCTCTATTTTGTAAAAGACAAATGATAAAAGTTTATAGCTGAAACCATTGTCCTGAGCTTCTAAAATATACACATTAAATATTACAATTCGGTTGATGATATTATTAATTAATATTGTAAATAATATTAATTACACTGTGCGGCAAAAAAAAAAAAAAAAAAACCTTGAAAATGCTTCCGGCATTTTGAAGGCTGATTCTTATGTAAAATGACCCCCTGAATTCGAATATGACCCCCGTTTTCCCCCATCACGTACCAATTTTTTTTAAAACGCCCCCCCCCCTTTTTTTTCATTTTTCCTTAGTTTCAGAGCTATTATATTTTTTTGGAGGGGAAAGGGGCCTTATATTCACCCCTAAATTTTTTTGGAGGTCAAGAGAGACTCAAAGTTTAAAATCATGAGCACCGAGAAAAAATCGGGGAATTTTGGGGGGCGTTGCCCCCCAAAATATTTGAAAAATCACCAAAAACGATCTTTTGATTCTAGTTTCTTTAAAAAGAACTTTAAAACATTTTTTTCGGTGCAGAACCAGAGTATAGGATCTGCTCCTATAGCTCCTGGGTCACAAAAAATTTTCACGCTGTAAAATTTAAAAAAAAAAAAATAATAATAATGCTCTTAAAATCGCACTTTGCACTCGAGTTTTAAAGCAGGTCTTCAGCCAAAAAAACAAAATTGTGGCTGATTCTTATGTCAAATGACCCCCTATTTCCAAATATGACCTCAGTTCCCCCCTCCACCCCCTCTTTCTAGAGAGCCCCCCCCCCCCCAATTCAGAGTCATTTTACTAATTCGGAGGGGAAAAGTACATTACGTAACCCGTTAACATAATTCTAAAAGGCAACAGAGGTTCAAAGTTCAAAAACATGTACATGTGTACCAAAAATATAAACTAGGACGTTATACCCCCCATCCCAAAAAAAATCTTCTTTTCCTGTTTTTCTAAGAGACGTTTTAAACCTTTTTTTTTTTTTTTTTTTTTTTGCGAAAAATCAGAGTATTCGATTTTCTCTTTGATTAATGTGTTCGAAATTATTTCGCTTTGTAGAAAACAAATTATATTATAAAATAAAATAAATATTTTTTTTTTCTTGTAAGGGTGTCTCGTTGCATATCAGTCGCATCGCAGGTCCGCATGAAAGAAGACACTGTTCCGGCTGACTCTTCTGCAAAGTGACCCATTTTTTTCCAAATACTATAAATTATCACTTTCACAAAAAGCCCCCCCCCCCCTACTTGTTTTTCAGTTTTCAACGGTTTCCGAGTCAATATTTTGATTTTCAGATTAAAGGAGCTTGACATTAACCGTTAACACTCTTATAGATAGATAGAGAGGTGCAAAGTTGAAAATCATGAACATGTATAGTAAACTGGGAGACTTAGATAAAAATGTGTATACCTGCATCCCCACCCCCTCCCCCCAAAAAACTTTTTAAAATCTGGAAATACGTTTTTTTTTCTTTTTTTAAGCACTGTTTTTTTTTTTTTTTAATTTCTTTGTAAAATGACTCTGAATTGGGGGGAGGAAGGGGGCGCTCTCTGGAAAGAGGGGGTGGAGGGGGGAACTGAGGTCATATTTGGAAATAGGGGGTCATTTGACATAAGAATCAGCCACAATTTTGTTTTTTTGACTGAAGACCTGCTTTAAAACTCGAGTGCAAAGTGCGATTTTTAGAGCTTTATTTTATTTTTTTTTTTAATTTTACAGCGTGAAAATTTTTTGTGACCCAGGAGCTATAGGAGCAGATCCTATACTCTGGTTCTGCACCGAAAAAAATGTTTTAAAGGTCTTTTTAAAGAAACTAGAATAAAAAGATCGTTTTTGGTGATTTTTCAAATCCCCCCCCCCCCCCAAGTTCCCCGATTTTTTCTCGGTGCTCATGATTTTAAACTTTGAGTCTCTCTTGACCTCCAAAAAAATTTAGGGGTGAATATAAGGCTCCTTTCCCCTCCGAAAAATCATAATAGCTCTGAAACTAAGGAAAAATGAAAAAAAGGGGGGGGGGCGTTTAAAAAAAAATTGGTACGTGATGGGGGAAAACGGGGGTCATATTCGGATTCAGGGGTCATTTTACATAAGAATCAGCCTTCAACATGCCAGAAGCATTTTCAAGGTTTTTTTGCCGCACAGTGTAATTAGAGGGTTAATGTATCCGTAATTGGAACTATAAACAGGATGCCATGTTATCATTCACTGTATTTCATTTATTTCATTAGTTTTCAATTTATTCAATTAGTTTTAAAATGTATTTTAACTCACGTAATAACAAAAAATAATTAAATAAATGCCTTTATATACAAGTGAAAAACCGCTATAAGTTCATAATAACTTTTTTTACAAAGGACCGTGTTGTCAAACTGTCAAGTCGAAATTTCTTCTTGATCAAATACTTTCTTTTAAGATCCTTACAAATACTTAATAGAGATAAGGGGCAAATCCTAATGAAAAGAGCTTATTTTGAGAGTTAATCGTCTTATTTCAGGTTAACGAATAGTGTCTAAAGCGGAGATTAGCGCCGTCAAGAGATAAGTAATAAAACTGCTTTTGAACAAGCACCAAAGGAACCTTTTTTTCTGTTCATTAAACTATCACTTCATACTATTTTATTTAAGTAATAACAGAAATATTTAACGGGAGGCATATAAAAATCATTAATATATTTGTCGTATTATAATAGATTTTTTAAAAGTATGCGTTAAGTAGAAGGATAATGAGATAGTTTAAAATATAAAGGTATAAGTTTCAAATTTATTACCAAATAAACGTAGATTTTTTGAAAATTGTAAAGAAAAATATATTTAAAAGTTGTGCAAGAAGTGATAGTGAAATGAGAAAATAAAAAAAAATTGGGCGAATGTTGTAATTAATACATTATTTCAAATCATGTATTAACTATACCATTCACCCATTTTTTTTTAAATTATCATTTTATGGCACAACTCAATGAAACGTATTGAGCTGCTCACTTCCGTATTTTTGACAGGGGACTGAAATATGCAATAGCATGGGTAATAATTTTGTTTTTTTGTTTTTTTTTCTTGCCAGTATAATAAAAAAAGCCTGTAAAAGCAGCAATTTTTCAGTTAATACGGTAAAATTAGCAATTTTATAGTTTATTACTATAAGAATAGCAATTTTACAGTTTATTGTTGTGCATTTTGCATTTTTAAACTGGAACCTCGGCTTCCAGTACACTGTAAAAAATAATCGTTAGTTTTACAGTATAATACAGCTAATTTTACAGTAATTTTTAGTAATAAACTGTAAAATTGCTAGTTTCACACAATTTTAAAGTGAAATCTCTGCTGCCAGTATCTTAATGTTGTTTTTACAGTATAATACAGCTAATTTTATGGTGAAATTGCTAATTTTACGGAAATGAACAGTAAAATCGCTAGTTTTACAGTAATAAACAATAAAATAGCTAGTTTTGCTGCTTATTAGTTTGCTTTTACAGTTTTAAACTGGAACATATGCTGCCAGTATTATAGTGTAAAAATAAGAGCTTTTTTTTTTTTTTGCTGCGGAATTCATCAGCATTAAGCGCCACACCATTTGCGTTAACATGCCACGAACATGATAATTTACTCGCTGTGTACCAAAACTATATTAAAAGAAAATACATAAATGTATAATAAAAGGTTGACAGATTTAAATAGATGTATTTCTATCAAAATTTAAAAATATTGTTAAATAAATTATTTCTTAAAATTATTGTTTTAAAATTCATGCGATGGCAAATGTTACACTTTTTGAAGAATAACCCGTACATTATTTTATTGAACTATATAATGTATTACGTCACTTGATAACATTGTTTTATCGTAAATCTTGTTTGAGAAACAATGTTGGCTGGCATTGTGTCAAGTTGGTGGAAATTCAACCAACCGTGTGATTAAAAAGCGACGTCCGATTTTATTTTACATCACACTTTCTCATTTGATCGCGTACATATAGTTTCTTGGAAACTTTAAAAAGAAAAATTTCCTGAGATAACGTTATATTCAAAGCTCAAGTAAAGATAGAAAATGTATTTTCAAAAATAGTTTCACAATATTTTGTGAGAAATTTATGAGGCCTTTTTGAAAGACCAGCATTATCCAAAAGTTTAGGTCATGTTTTGGACAATAAATACGTTTAAAAATCATTGTTTTATGCCTCGACTGCCAGTAAAAAATGTGCAAAGATTTTTTTGCAATAATTGTATAGTTATTATTTAAACGTTTAATTTGAAATGGAGAGAGACCGCATGCACGATGGTATAATACTCCGCTTGAAACAACTAAATATATTTTCCAGAACTTAAGCTTGTATGCTCATGTCTTATACACTAAAAAATGGATGTTGTTTTTACAGTATTATACTGCTAATTTTATACCAACAAACTGTAAAAATTGCTAATTTTACACTAATAAACTAAAATTGCTGCTTTGCTGTAATAAACTGTAAGATTGCTAGTTTCACAGTTTTTACTGTGCATTTTACAGTTTTAAACCGGAACCTCTGTTGCCAGTGTTATACTGTAAAAATAACGGTTTATTTTTTGAAAAATATTTAACAGCTCATGTATATCAAAAAAAAGGGAAAGAAGTCAGTAATGAAGATAAAAAATCTCCTAAAATATATAAAAATGCTACTTCCATAGGTATTTTGGAATTAAAAAAGTTAAACGTTAAAGTCACAAATACTTTTCTAAAAAACTAAGAAAATTCCTGTTGAAACCATACTTTTAAGAATCTTCCCACTTCACCATATTATTTGGGCGTATCAATTTCTGTCAACCTCATTAATTCATATTAACACAGCTTTATAGCATAATGTTTCAAAGCATTCATAATCTTTGATGTAATCCAGACTGTGCAAACACAGCTCAAATTCAATGCATTGCTCTATTCAGCAAGGCAAGCTAGATAAGTTTATAGCAAACTTCGAAGCATTTAATAGATTAAGAGAAAATCCGAAGATTTACTTAGACGCAAATATCTTTGACAAGGGGAGTATCTTGAATAAGCGATTGTGTGCGAAAAGCAATGTAAACTACCCATGCGTCTATTACTCAAAATCATCCTAATATTTAATCATATTACAAGTAGTCCTAATATAGAAAACACTAATCCTTTTATGGGATGTAGATGCACAATGAAACTGTATCGCGACTTTCATAATTAAATTCAAAAGCATGATCAGGTGATCCTTACATTTGTCAACAGATATTTGAAATCAGGGGATCATTTTGCATAAGAATCATGTCAAAAATATGCTGATTTTTTTCTCTTTTTTTGCCGCTCAACCGAGAAACACTTGAAATTGACAAAAACTTGACAACTACTAGAGCTTTGAGCACCGTCTTTTTATTTTAGTAGGAGGTTGAATTTGACAATATATAAGGATGGATTAATGTGAAAAAAAAAATATGCATAGCCGTGACCTGTAGGAAATTTTTTTTGTACCATAGGTTTGTGAACCACCCTAATACTCATACTTTTTTACACAAACCGCACTAAATTCACTTATGGCTGTTTATATTCCTGATTTAAAGACTCAACTCATTTAGAAGAGCAATGCATTTAAGAAAGCTACTATTTAGTAACACAGTCTTAACTATATATGCAGCGTAAAATATTTCACATCTCTGACGAGCACATCTCTGAAAGCATGCTTTGTTGGACGTTCTTTCATTCAAAAACACAGGCTTTCTGCATGGAAAACGATTTCTTATGATTCCGAAACACTTGTATTCAATCCTTTTAGATTCCTTGTTATCCTTGTTTTTATCAGTTTATTTTCAGCTTATTGACCTTAATTCTTATGTGTGTGATGTTTTCGTTTATGTACTGATCTGAAATAATTTGGGAAGTTTAAAAAAGAGCTTTTTCTAATGTTTGCAAATGAAATTCTCTCCCACATATTCTAAAGCGTGGTTTAATGTATTTAATAACACATCTCATTTTTCAAATCAAGTGAAAAATTAGTTTCAGCAGTTCCCATTAAATATTAAATTGCCATTACACTAATCAAATAACAATAAATACCATTAAATACTTTGTCGAATCCATTTAAAAAAAATCAATTCGTTTTAACATTCTACTAAAAGAATTGTTCCAACAAATTTCAAGAAATTGCCATACAGTTTTCGTTCAATATTTAATCATTAATTGTGTTACGCTGAAATGAAGTGACGTAAAATATCCTGTAATCCCCACTGAAAAGGAAATTTTCCATAAACTGCGAAAACAGGGAAAAAATGATCAATCAGATTTTACTCATGCGAGCCATAAACTGAAGTTTTTTACGCAACACATTATGAAAATATTTTAGCATCGCGAAGGAAATTAATTTAGCTTCCCATTATCCTAGAGGGTGGTAGTAAAAAAGCTTTTAATTCTCGTTTAAGCATTAGTGTCATTTATTCAGATTAATGGCGATTTTTTTTAATTCCAGAGAGGCATTTTAAGATTTCATAATTCTAGTTCATTGCTTTTAGTTTTGAAACATGGCAATATTTTCTTAGCAAATCTTCGCTTCGTTGTGAATTCCTCATTTGAAGGCTATTGTTTTTTTCTTCTTTTTTTGAGGTGCAATTTGGTCGTATATTAGAGTCGTTAAAATTGATTTTATTTATCTTGTTTCCATTTCTTTTGGGATTTTATTATTTGCTTGAGTTTTTCTTTTTGAATCATCGGAAACATCCATTTGCTCAGAAAGTAATTTTATTCCATATTTATTTCTAAGCTTCATTTATTCATTTCATAAGTATACTTAAGATATTGAGATTAAAAAAAAAAGATTATTAATAGCAGTGTAGGCGCTAATAATTTGAAAACCAGTCAACTTATTTCACATTAGGGAAGATAAAGAAAGCTTTATTTAACACAATTTAGAGAAGGTTTCAAATCTTGCCTTACGTTTACATTTCTATAATGCCCTAGGAAGGTAAATAGCAGTATTTGCAAAAGGATATTCAGTAAAGAAAAGTAAATTTTCACAGACACACAAATTTAAAAAATAAATAAAAGAGTAAAACGTATTTGCATTTTCAGAATACTATAACATTTATTAACTGCAAAGTAAATTATTACTCAAATGACAATTAAACTTGACCTGACTTCAAGTCAGATCAACGTAAAATTTTAAACTTATTATTAGCCATACATCCAGCTCTGTTAAAAAAACTATTATGTATAAGCTAAAACCGTAATAAAAAAACGTAATAAAGCATAAAAACGAAATACGAAAAAGCGTACTTTAAAAGAAATATTTGTTAAACGATAACAACGACATTTGATAGCATTTCAAATACTTTGAAAGGAAAAGAAAAAACCTCTTTCTTGAAACATGAAATTAAGTTGTAAATAAGTAATTTTTAGTACATACATTTTCTAAGCTGAGTGATTTTTTACTATTTGATTTGCATATTTTTTCTTTAAAGTACTTAAATAAAAACACACCATATTTTATTAATTGCTGAAATTATTCACTAAAATTTACCTTAAATATTTTATTATATTTAACATATTCTTAAGAAGTGTAAAAAATTTTAGGTATTGAGAGGGATTGAACTTTCGGTTCATTAGAATCAATTATTTCAATTGTTTCAACCACTGTGCATTCTTATTTTGAGAACAGTTTTAATGAGTATCTGATATATGTATGCTATTTCACCAGAACAATGATTTATTAGAAAAACACGTTGATGAGGTATTTGGTAAAAATGAAGTTTCGACACTTCGGAGATAAATTTTGAAAATTACCATAAAAACCGCCTGTCTAGCAGCAATGTTATGCAAAATATACTGTTTTACTTACTATAAAAAGTCATTTAACTGCCAGACAAAAATTTTAAAAATATTAAAAAAAGTTACACTACGGTTTCCGTTCCTTCTTTTGGTTTCATCGAATTGAAGTACTTCCTTTCACGTTTCAAAGCTAGAAAAGATCACTCTAGGGCCATTCCATGAAAAGTGAAACCAATTGGTCAAAAATTCATATTGAAGTTATGTTGCTATGTTATACATCATTTTAAAGCTTAAGATGTATCTTTAAGAATCCTGCATTGATTTTTTAGTGAGAGTTAGAATAATACTTGTTTTCTTACTTGGAACTACGACATTCACGAACTTGTAAAAATCAGAAAAAAGAACACATTTTCAAATGCATATTTCTCATCGAAAAATAAAAACAAAAATAACTACTTGTAGCACTATTTTAACTACTAAGACGGTACTATAATAACATGCATTAATTATTTTTTTTTGAATTGATCTAAATGGTGTAATTGAAGTTTGAAAAAAAGAAGTTTGATGTTACGTCTGTAACAAAAAAGAAGCAAAAGTTGTCATTACGTCCTAAAAAATCAAAATTAAAAAAACCCTTCATGGTCCTTTTGGCAAATTCTTAGAGTAATTGCCCACAATAGTTAAAAATATTGCAACTGATTTAGTTTTTAAATTAATGCTGTTACAGACGTAACATTTCGGACATAAAAAATGGCTCTATGTTACGTCCGTAGCAAAAGTAAATTTCTAATTAAATAGGTAAAAAGCACAGGATGAGCAATACATGTATATAGCATAATATGGTACGAGTACTAAAGTTTCTGGTATTCTGATTTTGAAATTTTTAATTATGTCGGCATGTAATTGAAATTTATTTCTGAAGATAAATAAAATACACATATGGTATAACTGATTATAATTTATACCTCAACTGGCATTTTCTTGCTACGTCACATGGAAAGGGAGCTGTGGGTGGAGTTGGGGGTATGGTCAAGCACCAGGTTTTGCAGAGAGTAAGATCTAGAACAGCATTTGTCAACGACGCTCTTTTCTTTTTTCAGTGTGCAAACTCCATTGCAGAAAACGTTAAAATTATTTATATGCCCCAGGAAAATGTTTTAAAGCTAACGCCAAAATTGGAAGAACGGCGGGCTAACATCGCGAATTTGACAAAAGCCCGCGAAATGCATTGTTTTCGAACAGAATGCGAAAATGCCGTTCGAATTTCGAGAACGTCGGACGAAAAAGGACACATTTTTTCGTTCAAAAAAAATTATCAAAATTGAACAACTGTCACCAAGAAGGTTAAATTTTAGTTTGGTACTAGTATTCTGCTATATCATCCAACATTTTAAAATTTTTAAGTTCTCCTAAGACCAATCACTGATTCTAGGAAGGAATTTACTTTTCCCGATTTTTTTAGGTAGCAGCCCCATTATGCATTAATTTTAAGAATACAAATAAATAAATTTGTGTAAAGGCCCTTCTAAACTTTTCTTGTGTCAATCTTTCTTGGAAATAATTGTCTTAAGATGCATTAATTTATTTTTACATATTGACATATCGGCATATGCTCTCAACTCCCCCAGACTTACCCAAATTTTCTAAAACTGTCACAGTATAGCTTAAAATATTCAAATAATGTGTTAATTAATGCTACTGTATTGTTTTAGCCCAAAAATCTTTTTTTATTCCTGCTTTAAAATACTGTTTTCTACTTTCAAATCAGAGATGTTACGTCTGTAACACCACTTTGTTTCGTCCGTAACAAGTTTATGAATTTTTTTCACAAATTCGGCAGTCAAAATCCACACAATCTTTATGGTTTTAGAAAGCTTGAAGTCTCTAGAACACGTATTAAAAAAAAAAGTTCAAAATTTTCGTATAATTCAGAGGAATATTGTAAGTTGTATGACATAGTCGAGTTTTTGCTGTTTTGTGAATTAGGGGAAGACCGCCTATATTGGACCACTGCTTAAATTGGACCTCGGGCTTAAAATCTAGTACAGAGATCTATGCTACGCTTTAACGGTAGAAATATAAAGTTTTAGGAATAAAATCATTGTGTATGAAGTTTCACCAGTCTTCGAACTGCGTAGCGTGATTTACGGCATGATTTATGTTGAAAACGTGTAAAATCTTATTTTGCGGACTTGTACCTAGCAAGATACAACTAAAACTTGTAAGCTGAGGTCAACTGCTGCTATAGCATGGTGATCTGTGTTTAATCAGTATTACATCTATGTATTTACATGCGCGATTGTGATAATTTTTGACACAGAAATAAGCTGAAGAATAAAAAATGGCATGTTTTCCTTTATTGGACCGAAAAAAATTTCCTATATTGGACCGGTGGTCCAATTTAAGAATATTATTTTACACAAGTCTTTTTATTAATCGTAACATAAAATAAGTGACTCGTCTTATTTAATAGCGTAGTTAAAATTATTTTAAGTATACTTTAACACCATTCACGATATTCATTTAAACTTTTTTTATCAAGCACATTTTTATCAAGCAGAAGCTACAACTTCTAAAAATGTATGTTTTTTTTCCCTTTTCATCCATTAAGCTGCAGTTTCAGGTTGTTAAACATATCAACCTTAATAAAATTTATGCTGGTTTACAGAGAGAAAAATATGAAATTCTCGATATTTTCGATAACACTTTAAAAAGAAACAATTTATATGCTACTAAAATGTTCAATGTAGATGAAGCAGGTCTTTTCAATGTTCAAAGGCCCAAAGTATATTGATGTTTAGAGGTAAACACCAGGTTGGAGCAATATTGAGTGGTGAACGTGGTAGAAACACACTAGTCATTTCCTACGTGGGAGCAACAGAATTGCAAGCTCTCCATGCTTATTTTCAAAAGATTACGTTCCATGTATGAACTTATCGCAAAAGCATCCCCTGGTGAGCAATATGCTTGTTCAAAACAAAAAAGGTTGGATCACAAACGATAATTCACACAATGGATAGAACATTTCATCAAATATGTTAAGCCAAGCAATGTAAAAAGAATGTCCTTCTATTAATGGATAGGCACAGCACTTACATAAATAACATTCATACAATAAACTTGGCTAACGAGAACGATATAATAATGCTTTCTCGTTGAGCATATCATGCACGTAAATGTGGTCTTTATTCCGTTTCTGTCTATATATTTGTAATCAAGCAGGTGATACATGTATGCGAAAACATCCAATGAGATCCATTACCTAATATCGCATAGGAGAACTGTTTGGTACCTCTTATGGGCAAACTGCAATGAAGGCCATGGCAAATTCTGTGAGTTGATTTCAAAGAACATGAGTTTGGTCCGTTAATTTACATGTGTTTAATGATTTTGACTTGGCTGCAATAGAATTAGAGGCAAGTAGTTCAGATAAAATTACTCAAAGTGAGCAGGTTACATATTAGGTGTAAGTTGTACACCATGTACAAGAACTAGCTACGATTTAAATTAGTACAAATTCTGCAGAATCGGCGGATAGTTCTCATCAAAACATGATTGTCAACTCTAACTATGATTTTGTAAAGCCGGCTCACATATCACCTTCGCCTAAAAAAAGTAGAACGAAAGAAGAGGTAGGCTGTCTCGGCAAACATTCTAACGATGTATAAAAGAGGCATAGATCAGAAAAAGTCACACAAGAAGAAGTAAGAAACTACACAAAACGATTGTTATTGCAATATTTGTCATAGAGATGAAGTGCAAAACATGATTAAGTGTATGAAATGCCATCGGCGAGTTTATCAACTCTGCGTAAGTGAGGCCGAAGCAAAAGAAATTCTATTGCAAATTCTGGAAAAAAAGCTGTTTAGTTCAAATATAAATTATTCTATGATTTCCTGGTACGGTCCAATTTAGGAAGCGCATGGTTCAATTTAGGCGCATATATTCCTAAATTGTACTTTTGCAACTTTTTGTAAGATAATTTTTTAAAAAATAATTTTCATATTTTCAGAAAATATAAGCTGCTAGGGCGGTTCCTGATTAAATTGAGCACACGATGCCCTATTTAGCATTTCTGTTTTGCTTCACATTGAGCGACACTGGCCTCCTGTTCTTAGGGGGTCCAATATAGGCGGTCTTCCCCTACGTCTGTAACAGGCAGTTTTTAATTTCTGTATTTTTTTGTAATTAAGCAATCTGCACGCAAATTTAATGTAGCATAAACATCATCAAGTTACACTACAGGAAAAAAATTGAAGACTTTCATCAGCCCAAACCAGAATTTTTTGTGTTCAAAGTCTGCAATTGTTACGTCTGTAACGATGGAATTGCCCTCTAGCACTCACAAAACTATTTATAGGTTCTCGTATTACAATTACAGCTTCATGTATAGCTGTTGGCTCCTTTCGTAACTAATTTCTCAAAATTTTGCACATGATTTTTACGGCATTCAGAATAAACATACCGCGTTTTCATTCCAAAATCGTTTGTTTTCGAATACAATTTATTTTCGAGACGCTTAATATTGAAATCAGAGTGTTCTATGCTGGATACACTGTAGGGTGCGCTATTAAATTAAGGGTGAATTAATAAAAGTTCCTTGTAATTTCAAAGCACGTGTATGCTGCGTTCCTGCGAGCTTTGAGATTTAAAGGTTGCTTTATTTGCTCTCTTTTTTTAAGCGAAATTTATTTAAATATTTAGTATTGAAATAAATGTTGAAGATTGTTTCTTTAAAACTTGTGAAAAATTGCCATTCTCCATCAGCTGGTGCGCTAGCTTTTCTAATACTTCTAATGCTAAGTTCTTTCGTGTTGACATTTTACTTTTTCATTTCGTTTTACTATAGAACATGAAAACAACTTTTATTTACACATAAAAAGGCAAAATAAAAACATAATATTTTATAAAATACAAATATCTCAACCGTCGTATTTCATGGCTCAAGTATAGAAAAAAAATGTTAAAATATGTTTAACAATTATTTATTTCGTGTTCCGACACGAAAGAAATAGAACGAAACGTCAACGTAAATAAAAGTTTATATTGTCAAAATGTTATACAATTCATCTGTTTGTTTAATCAATAAAAGGACTCTCGCATATATTAATAGAAATGATATTTATTTCCCATTCTTATGCCATTTTCGTGAAAAAACTTTTGTCACGAAGATTACCTAAAATTAATGTTGTTAAAAATTGTCACACTCAAAATAGGATTATGAAAATGAATAGTTTCCATGACAAATGTGTAGCTTACAGGAGTTCTAATAAATAACGTTTCATTCCGTTATTTATGGTCTAATAATTTATGTATATACGAATTTTTCTCTTACTTGACTCTAGAAATGACATCTTCTCATTGCCCATTGGCAGAGGAATATATATTAAATTATGTTCAGATTGCATACAGTAGGAGGTAGACTATCTTCGACCTATTTTTTTTTCCTTTTCGCTTTTACATTTACCTTTAGTAATATACTAAACGAAATTCACCCTCACCCCTGAGATAGATTAGCTATTCATACACATTCCTTGCTATTTTTAAAGAAGTATTGCATTTTGTAGTTATTAAGGTTGAAAAAATATAAACAAGACTAAGTCACACCATTGGTGGTGTACCCTTGGACCCAAAGATAATTCACTTTGGACTAAGCTTAAAAAACTTGTTCTTGAGATTAAGAATTTTTTTTTTAAATATTTATCAAAGTTTTTCATTCCTTTTCTATTCTTATCTAGAAACTTGGCCTTATTGATTGACATACACTGTAAAAAATGTTGTTTTTACAGTATAATACAGCTAAATTTATAGTAGTGAATTGTAAAAATTGCCAGTTTTACAGTAATAATCTGTAAAATTGTTACTTTTACAGTACTAAACTGCAAAATTGCTAATTTTAATTTAATAAACGGTAAAATTGCTAATTTAATAAATTATTACCCTGCATTTTACAGTTTTTAACTGGAACCTCTGCTGCCAGTATGATCTGTTGTTTCTACAGTACAATACAGCTAAATTTTACGGCAATAAACTGCAAAATTCATTAATGAAGAACGAAATCTTTCATTTTATTGAATATTAAGATTCTGAATTTTTGTCTCTATAATCTACCATTACCTTTTTTTCCTTTTTTTTTCAAAGATGGATTGGTTCACTTTCAGAATAAACGGTTTATTTACTCATTTGATGAAGTAGATTTTTAACCTTGAAAACATATTTTTTATTCCATTTGATTTATGTTTTATGGTTATTACTTTTATAAAAAATGTGTAACAGAATTGGTAATCTCCAATCCCAACTTTTCAAACGATTCCTGAAGCAAATTATTAATGCTGAAAGATAAGCTGCAATGGCAAAATCCTTACAAACATGAAATGCAACTAAAAGAGCTGTTCCAAAGAAAATAATGAACCACGAACATAGCTGAAGCAGTAAAGAAGCCGCGTCAAAGAGAATTCGAAAGTATAGAATACATCTGACTTTAGAATGCCGGTAACATTTCAAATTCAGTTACAAACACACACATAACTGCTTAAGCTTTCTTAATTTAGAAAGCAGAAGAGCCTCCTCCTTACAAACAGATTTCTACTTTCCTAATTAAATCCGCCGAGACGGGGAAACATGCTTTCATGGATGAATCACAATGGATAGAAATCCTGTTTAAATCACAAAGCTCCACACGGAGGAATTCGCGAATGTTCGAGAATAAATGTGTGCTGCACTGATTTTAGCAGTACTTCTTTCCTTAAAAATATAAAGTGGAAATAAGCCTAATTTCGAAGAAGATTTTTCATCAAGTATGTAAGTACAGTACATTGTTGAAATGTTTATCGTTTGCTGAAAAACGGTTATTGAATTAAAATACTAATATTAAACGAGTTTATTTTAAAATTAATTTTGACTTGCTCGCGTAAATTCATTAAAATATCTCTTTATTGTCTTTCTTTGAAGACTGATATCTTGACGCTTTAGCGTAACACAAGGCTTTAAATGCATATTAAAAAAGTTTTAAAGGTGGCATAAAGTCTGCTGATGAGAGAAAAAAGAGTGGCGCGATAAAAACGATTAGAAG
>JAXGGA010014437.1:0-32127 GCA_038373865.1 Uloborus plumipes
TTGCCGTTCCGAACTTAAGCCGGAGAAGACCTGAGAGACAAAGCAAATCTTGTCTGGAATAAGAAAAAAAAATGATTTATGGATTCAAAAAGCTTGACATAATAACTCTTTGATACACGGTAAATATGTTCTTTAATGACGTCTGAAGTATCCTCAGCTACAGATATTTATGTGTGATGAAGGAAATAACAATATGGAGGTGTCTGAATAAAAGTGATACAGGCCCAAAACATTTTAATTTCGAATATTTTGTATGTGCACTGAACTGTTGAACTGCAAAAAAAAAAAAAAATAATAATAATAATAAAATGAACTGTTGTTTTTACGGTATAATATTGGAGGCTGAGGTTCCAATTTAAAACTGTAAAATTAGCAATTTTAGTTTCTTACTGCGAAAGTAGCAATTTTAGTTTATTGCCGTAAAATTTAGCTGTATTATACTGTAAAAATAACAGTAAAAAACTGGTAGCAGAGGTTCCAGTTTAAAACTGTAAAATGCGTAGTAAAATACTGTAAAATTAGTAATTTTATAGTTTATCACGGTAAAATCAGCAATTTTACAGTTTAGTTTTGCAAAATGAGCAATTTGACAGCTTATAGCTGTAAAACTAGCAATTTTTACAGTTTATAACCATAACATTAGCTGTATTATACTGTAAAAACAGCATCCATATTTTATGGTGTGGAGAGCAATGTAGAGACCATATCATAAACTGGATACTCGATGATAAACTGGGTTTGAAAGAACTTTCACGGGCGCTGTTTTCCGAACTTAAGCCGGAGTATTACCTGAGAGACAAAGCAAATCTTGTCTGGAATAAGAAAAAAAACTGATTTATGGACTCAAAAATCTTGACATAATAACTCTTTGATACACGGTAAATATGTTCTTTAATTATGTCGGAAGTATCCTCAACTACACTGTTAAAAATTTTCCTGAAATTTTACGGTAAAAGTTACTGGCATCCATGTTGCCAGTAACTTTTACCGTAAAATATTTTTTACTGTAAAATTTTAAGGGCAAGAAAACGAGAATTAAAAACCGCTAGATACGAACGACAAGGATCAAACCCGGGACCCAATTTTTTACACTGCTTTATTTTCCACGGTACCAGATAAGACACATCATGAGAGCGGAAATAGAGTGTCATCTGCATCTCGCAGTCAGTCACGTGGTAATCAATTGGCGCTGCAATCGCAATTTTTTTATCGGTACAATTCACTGTAAAAAAATTCTGTACGGTAAACGCTACATTTTACAGTAACATTTACCATAAAAGCTTCCTGAATTTTTATCAGTGTACAGATATTTATGTGTAATGTAAGAAAGAATAATATGGTCTGTTGGAGTAAAAATGATACAAGCTCAACACTTTAGTTCGAATTTTTGTTTGTGCACTGAACTGTTGTACGGCAAAAATGAACTGTTGTTTTTACAGTATAATACTGGAAGCCGAGGTTCCGATTTAAAACTGTAAAATACCAAATAATAAACTGTAAAATTAGCTATTTTACAGTTTACAGTACCCCTGACACAACAAGGGTTCTAAATTTAACTTTTCTGTCTATATAGTGGCTCTAGCGTAAGGTGGGTTGCTTAATACCTAGGCTTTGCCTTAAAATTTAGAAGTTGTAACGGAGCATTGCTGCAATTTCTTGCTGGCGTATTAAATTTGCTTTACCTTCCAGTTTTTGCCATTTTTTATCTTTTCTGAAATAACATCTGCCTTCAGCTCGGTTATTGCCAATGCCAGACTGATGAGGCCGAATCAGGATGAAACTGCAGTCTCTGGATCGTATAAATGGACCGGCGGTAGATTGCATGTATATACAGAATCGTTTTAGAAATATGATTGCAACTAAAGATTCCATATCGGGTCCAGATCCTACACAAAAGCTTTAACCTTTTTACGAAAGACAACAGAACGAAAATACTTTTGAAGTATAGTAAAATATATTATCATGCATTTTTTTCTTCTTTTCAAGTTAAACTTATTACGCAATCCTCTCACATTTTCTTAACAATATATTTCCGGATATACACTGTACTTGTTTTTACAGTCTATTACTGTAAGCAGTAAAACTGTAAAATGAGCAATTTTACAGTTTATTACCATACAATTAGCTACATTTTACTGTAAAAATAACAGTACAATACTTCCGATCTTAGCGCAAAAGTCGTATCTGCAGATGACTTCAAAATGAGAAATGGTCGTTTTGCAACTCTACAGGGTGCCCACAAATAACTGACGATTCAAAAAAAAATATTACTGTAATACAAGTTTTTCTATAATGATAAAATAAATGTTAAAAAAAAATATTTTTGAAAAAAAAAAAAAAAAATGCACCGACTTCGGAACTTCACTCGGCAAGTGCTCTAAAAAGTAAAAAATAATTTTATGCTTTGAATACCATCGATACTACATTCAAACATAAGTTTTTTAGTCGGCCCAAAAACACCAAATAGAATTATACCAAACTATAATTTAACTATAGATTTAAATTGCAATGAATCAAGGTTCTTTAATCGCATTCGCATACACTACATTGACAACCATAGATTTATGTAATGGTACAATTATTCAGCTCTTAATTTTCAATGGTTTTCTCTGAAAAATGTTGGCAAAATGTATTTGAACATCATTTCACCTATAGTTTTTGCACCGACTTCAAAACTTATTTTTGAATGTAGTATCGATGGTGTTCAAGGAATAAAGTTATTTTTTACTTAAGAGCAATTTCCAACTGAAGTCGGTTCTATTTTTTTCCAAAATTATTTTATTTTATTCTTTTTAGTGTAAGTGTTCTTATGAAATAAGGTAATGTTTCCATTACGAAACTTCAAATTTTCTTAAGTAAATGCTCAATAAAATAAACTGAAAAAAAGGAAGAAACTATCAACGCGTCTAAAATTTTAAACGAGTGACACTAAAAAATAATGTATTATTCTCTGGTATTTATTTGTGTACTAGCTTAATCAAAGTCATTTAAATATCAACGACTTTTCAACTAATTTATATTTCAAAGCAATTCTACTTTCTCATTGTTCATAAGATTTTAACACATACTACGTACGTTGCCCGCTAATGAGTTTCATGTTTGATTGAGTTAAGCCTTCATTCAAAATTCTCATTACAGTTTCATATCAACTACGTTTTGTAACAATGGATTTCATATTTAATCATTTACGACAAATCGCTTTAAATTCGACTACTTATTAATATTTCATACTTACTCCAGAGAAGACTTGGTTCAAAATTTTCATCATGATTACTATTAATATTGTTGCTGCGAGGCAACAAATTTTTGCAACAATGGATTAAAATTTTAACATTTAATAGGGAAATGAAATTTTCTGTTTTCCATAATAACTTTTTTTCTCGTGAACAAATATCGTGATATGAGTACATGGTACCTAAGTTACACCATCTCCTATCGATTAAAAAAATCGTCTAAATCGGTTCAGTATATCAGATGTTATGTGCGAACAAACAAAAAAATAGTACACGCTTTGAATTGATAACCACCTTTGTTGAAGTCGGTTAAAAATATTCTATTATAGGATTTGTTGGTTGATGCTTTTAAATAAAGACTGCTAAGTTCAGAAAACTATTTTGTATTGTACATGAAATATATACACTTAGTACATTGAAGAATGCTACCAACTAGGTAGAAGAATAAACAAAATCGACGCTTTACAAAACGAGCCGTGGCTGAAAGTTATCAACACTGCTTTTTTGTGAAGATCCAAATGAAGAGTCAAGTCAAGTAAAAGTTACTTCAGTTAGCTGAACAGGCATTCTTATAGTACTTGGCATGCGCCGCCCTCTACCGGTGGGCGCATTTGCATATTGACGGAGACAGGATTTTTCGTAATCTTTCCAATGGTCTATATTTTCCTAGCAATATATTTCCGGACCCGCTTGTTTCAAATGCAAAGCCAAAAACGTTTTAAATGACTCCAAAAAATACCTACAAATTTAAGACAATACATTTGTGCTTGATGGTGATTTAATTTAATACATGGGTAGTTTATAGGCATAATTTCCAATGCACTTTCAGTGGGAAAAAAATCTCAATTTCGTGCATCTCAAAAAATCGAAACTCGTGTATGCCTGATCAAGCTGCGAAAGACGTCCTGCCAATCATTTTCATGGCGCATAAAATTCAATTCCCTTTTTCTCCAATGGAAAGGAAATAAAAAATTGTGATTTCCTCTTTGGAAGTAGCAGTCATAGAAAGAAGCTTAGAGTTAAATAGAGGTTGAAAAAATATTTCCAATGATGACTGAATGTCATTTTATCTGATTTCGCTTAAAGTGGCCACTCAATTCTTATCATTGTCGGAAAATGTATAAAAAAATACAGATTGTTATTTGAAAGTGAAACAACGGTAGAATTTGAATGAATGATATATGCGAAGTGATTTCAAAATCCATTACTTTTTGAGACTAAATATCACAATTTATACACCCTTTTTTCATTCATCTTCTAAGCAACATACTCAATGAAATACTGAAAAGGTTTTGAAAAGTCATAATTTGCTGTAAAAAAACAATAAAACTTGTAAGAATAAAATCTAATTGATCACAAATAAGAAAAGTATGAATACACGTACAAGTATATATATACACTGCTCGACATTAAAAATGCAACACCAAGAAGGAGTGGTCCAAAATTCATGCAAATTTTACCGTAGACGCACGTCACTGAGTTATGCAAAATTTATGAAATGCGCATGCTCTCCGACGCACGTGAAGTAAGATATAAGAGAATGAAGTTGAAAAGTGGGCTATGTTCATGTTGGTTTTTCTGCCAGACTAATTATCAGAGAAATTTGGTTTTTGTCTCGAAGGATACGTGTGATAGGAGGAAATGCCACGCCGTCCTCAACGAAGACACTTCCAGCATATAGACGACTTTACAAGGGGTATGGTGATCGGACTGAGAAGGGGAGGTTGGTCCATACGTCAAATTGCAGCTGATACCCACATGGATGCAAGCACTGTGCATCGGCTGTGTCGGAGATGGTTGGAAAGAGGAAATGTAGCCACATTGAGGGGTGCAGGTGCAGCCAGAGTGACGTCAGACCGCTTGGATCGACGGATTCACCGACAAGCTGTGGCGGACCCGCAAGTCACTTGTACGTCGATTCTGCAGCACGTGCAAGGTACCCTGGATGTTCCTGTGTCGACCAGAAACATTTCCCGTCGACTGGTTGCACGTGGCCTGCAATCACGGCGCACGCTCAGAAGACTGCCATTGACCTCACAGCACAGACTCCAACGTTTGGAATGGTGCCGGACCAGAGCGACGTGGATGGCAGAATGGCAAACCGTAGTGTTCTCAGATGAATCCCGCTTCTGTTTGTCCAGCGATAGTCATCGCATACGTGTGTGGCGTCGACGTAAAGAAAGATCGAATCCGGCAGTAACTGTGGAACGCCCCACAGCGCTACAACGTGGCATAATGGTTTGGGGCGCTATTGCATACAATTCCGTATCACCTCTAGTTCGTATTCGGGGCACTATGACGGCCCAACGATATGTAGATAATGTACTGCGGCCGGTGGCAATCCCGTACCTTCAGGGTCTGCCAAATGCAATTTTTCAACAGGATAACGCACGGCCTCACAGTGCTCAAATCAGCCAACATGCTCTACGAGGTGTACAGATGCTTTCCTGGCCACCATACTCTCCTGACTTGTCACTAATCGAACATGTGTGGGACGTGATTGGACGCCGTTTGCAGAACCTGACACTGCCTCGTTCAGAGGACGAACTGTGGCAAATGGTTGAAAGGGAATGGAGTGCCATCCCTCAGGACACCATCCGCAGGCTTATTGACTCCATGCCTAGACGTGTTTCTTCGTGCATCGCTGTCCGCGGTGGTCCTACTTCTTACTGAGCCGACGCCGTCCTCGCTCTAAATTTTGCTTATTTATTTTGAAATAAATATCACTTATTGTTCCATGCTGTCTCTGTCTTCTTATCAAATTTCATCAATTTCTGACCACTCCTTCTTGGTGTTGCATTTTCAATGTCGAGCAGTGTATGTATATATATCTACTAATAATAAAGCTGAAGGTGGGTCTGTCTCTCCTTCTTTCTTTCTTTCTGTCTTTTACGCGCGTAGCGCCGATACCGTTTGGTCGATTTTCATGACACTTGGCACAAAATTAATTTGTAGCATGTAGTTTTGCACCTCGAAGCGATTTTTCGAAAATTCTATTTCGTTCTTTTTCTATTTGAATTCTTAGCGGAAATTTGATAAAATAGGGAAGAAATATTTCATACACATTTTCAAGTCTTAGGTCATTCAAAAGCTTGAAATTTTCTGCACAAAATGAAGTTTTTTCGAAGTTTCTACGATTATAAGGAGAGCTGTAACAATTGATTTTAGAATCTCGGAATTCAAGGCTTACCTTCAGTAAAGCAAGCCTAACGATTCTAAAATGGTTGAGCTCGAGGATAAAATTTCTTTGAAAATAGCGATGAAATGAACTATTTTATCAACGGGAAATCAACTTTTCATGTTGTTACCATGTTTACGTGTTCATACTTATTTTCGTTTCGTTCTTTTTCCAGCGTTGCCAGACGTAGTATTTTTGATACTACGGTAGTATTTTTTTGGCCCAAATAAGGAGCGTAGTATTTTTCTGGTAACGCTGTTTCCAATATACTAATGACTTACTTAAAAGATTTGGCGGATTTTTTTTTTTTTTTTTTCATTTTCATAGATTTCGCATTTCAGTAATTTTGATTTTGGCAGCGTTTGGAAACAGTAGTAGGAGGGTCTATCGCCCATTTAGCGAGAAAGGGGTACCCAAAGCACAAAGATTAACCAAATATCGTATCAATTGCGTTGTTGCATCGTTCTTTTTAAAGTGTTTCATTTCGGCAAATGTATTGTTTTGCTTTTAAAGCTAGGAGAGGAAACTTTCTTCTTCTTTCAAATTTTGGTAAGATTTCTGTTGGTTTCTGTGAGCAACGAAATTGTTCTTATTTTCTCTTTTGGCTTATTTTTGGGCATCTCTCCTTGGAGTTGCATTCGAATGTTCCAAGGGGGTGTTTTACCCCTTTTATGGAGTAAATCAATCAGTGTTAATTTCAATGCAGACACAAGTGATATGAATAGGCGCTACCACTTGGCAATATATCGCCAAGCCTTCGGTCGCCAAATATTTGTCGCCAATTTGGGGATTTTTTAAAAATTTTTTTGGGTTCAATTTGGCGCTATTGGCGATATTTTGCGAAAAATCCACTGAATGATGTTAAAATCGGCGATATTTAGGAGATTAATCATTGTAAAACATTTTTTTTTTTTGCATTGTTTCGTGGCAAACTAGGGATATAAATGTTTGAATTGTTATCTTGATCACTCCAAGCACTATTTTAGCACTTAAGTCATCTACTAAGGAATTTACACGTAAAAGGAAGTAGTGTGGGGTCCATACCAGATTTTTATATCATATACTTTGAAGAAATTAAAGTTGAATTATAACTAAAATAGAGCATCTTTTCTGCTATATCAGTTATTTTACAAATGAACTTTTAATTTTATACTACGGGCAAAGCCGTGCGGGAACCGCTAGTATATATATATATATATATATATATATATATATATAATTCTTATTTTCAAAAGAATAAAAAAAAGTCAATTAACTAATTTTGCTAAAATAATATTTACGTATAACTTGATGCTTTTTGAATCAGTAAGTTATTCTTACAGTAAAATTCAAGCTGTTATTAAATATCTGCAGAAGAATTTAAAATTAAAAATGCAGGAAAATTAAGTAACCACCCTCCTGTTCTTAGCAGTCTTAGAGGCAAGCATCTATACTTGACAGCTTCATAATACTAATAGTAAGTCTTTCAAAGACGAAAAAAAAGGCATTATTCAGCAAGAAATATGTTCTAGTAGAAAAAATTCCTTTCTCTCTGTGATACATACCGGTGCATTTGAAAAGGTATGTTGTTAAAAATAAGTTAAAGAAATAAACTGTTAACAGGTGTAGAAACGCTATACCCACTCATTCCCTGTTGGAGCAATGGCGTTTTACTTTTAATGATAATTCCATTTTCATCAAGAAAGCTCGAACAAAATTGTCTCGATAGAGATAAACAGCATTTTGTAAAAGATATTTATTATCTCTGTCGCGAAAATGGCTCATCTGAGAGGAAGAAGTTTCGAAGCAAATCATAAATTGAATTATTTATCTTCCTTATAAGCAGATCTATATCTCGGATAAAGTCAGAAGCAATTCCCTGGCCCCATTCATTGTTAATGATGAAATAAGTCATTGGCTGCGTAAATCAAATATGGCGTTTTAATAGGAGCAGGGGGGGTTGTCGTGTCAAAGTAAATAGAGTTTTCAGGGTGTGTTATTATTTGTTACACTTTAGTCGATCCCGTCACCTTATGAGTCGTAAATCTGTGAACAGGGTTGCAATCACAAGAGTTTGAAAATGCATTTCAGTTTTGCCATATTCCACCATTAACCCATTCTTGCCTGACATTTTTTTTTTCTAAAGATATTTTGTATACAGGTTAAAAATAGTGTTTAATGGACAGGAAAAATAATTAAAAACATGTCATGTAAAAAATAGGTTTTTTATTAAGGAAAGAAAAATCGTCCCTCAAAAGTTACGATAGACACCAGAGGGTACATACTATTTTTACTTTTTTCCCCTACGATATACTTTTTAAAAAGACATTTTATAAGAAGAAATAAAAGCAGCAACTAATATAAACTGGGGAGCTGGGAATAATTTTAAAAACTTGAGATTGTGAACGATGTCATTTTTGATAAAGATCATATTAAAACTGCTACAGAACGCACTCTACAGTGGTTATGTGCTGCAATATTTTAATAATGAAATTAAACAATAACAATATACTAATTGAACACTATTATTTGTTTGAAATGTTCATTTTTGGGGCCTTCAGACCCATTTTTTGGACCGTCCCTAAAAAGGGACGCTAGGCATTGATGGGTTAAAAGCAATTGGAAAAATTCAAAAAAATGCTTTAATAGTTCTTAAAGCAGTATTGTAAACCTGTCATATTAAACGAGTTGGACTGCAATTTTCATCAAAAGTAACGGAAATGTTATTTTTTTATGAAATTTTTAACTAATAAAACTATCTTAAAGGTTCAACAAGTGCAATGTTATACAACAAGTACAATAATACTCCGCGCATAGATGTTATAGTGCGGAGACTTACATTATCTGGCCCTAGAATCAAAGATTCATGTTCTTTTAAAATGCAACACGTTCATCTTGATATTATCCTTATTTTATCCTTATAAAAAACAGCAATTTCTTTCCAAATAATGTTCAAAAATTGCTAAGGCAAACTAAAATTTTAACAAACTTTATAAAACACCATACGCCCACTGTCAGGTAAGGTTTGTCCCAACTTTAGTTAAATACCTTTAAATAATAATAATAATAATAATAATAATAATAATACAGTGAACTCTTACTTATGCGCCGGCCCAAGGGACCAACAGAAAAAGGCGCATAACTGAGAGAGATGCATAAGCGAACAAGCCTATTTAAAGGTCTAAAATGCAATATAAGTTCTAATGAGAGTATGAACAAGAAAGTTTCTATAGAAAAAGGACATATTAAAACGGTTTGGCAATTACTGTAGCGTAACTACAATGATAAAGAGGAAACAAAAATTGTAACGTACCTATTCACAAAATGTTCCCTTTAAAACGATGCATAATAGATAAGTGTCAATCTCCGAACTCTAGTTTATACGGAAAAAAGGTCTTGCCTGAGCAATAAAGGCGAAAAATTAAGGAGGAAAGTGAAGAAGTATGCTTATTTCTTAAGGAAAATAAATTATTTTTTTTACAATTTTTACGAAAAATTCCACGTATAAGTGAAATATTTATCTTTAGAGCGACGCATAAACGAATGATGCTATCATTATTATCTTATGGAATGTGCTGGGACCATTGAAAATCGCGTTTAAGGGAAAAAGGCGCATAAAAGGGGCGGTGTATAAGTGAGAGTTCACTGTATTATATAGTAATAACAGGCAATTTTGTATGAGATTCTAATGAACTTTTGCTTCTAAATTACATTCAACCATAAGTGAAAAAGAGTAATTTTTTATTTAAATTCTGAAAATAGTTTAGAATATTAATATAATACTTATTTTTTTTCTGTATATACTATTATATTTCCGAAATGTTTAAAATATTTTTCCTGCAATAAGAGCTCTGAAAGGTCAATTTTGTCAGATAAAGAGAGAGGAACAGGCACTTCATTGAAGATAAAGCTGCTTTTAAAACTCTAAGGCATTCTTTTAAAAAATACCTAAAAAACGTATTTTTATCTTTTTTGCTAACTAGAAAAATTGTAGAAAAAAAAGTTTTAACAAGTTTCCTTCTTCTCTTTAATTTACTTAAAGAAAAATGATTACGCAACGAAAGCAAAAAATAAACGTGTTACACAAAGAAAACAACGAAGAGGCATTTTTTTTTCTACTGATAAAAAGGTGAACATTGCTTTTTGCTTGCTTTAGTTTAACGTAGACGCAACAATGAACTTAGGAAAATTATAAAAACTTATCGTGCAAAGTTTCTTGAGGTGTATGAGTAATCTATATAGTAGATACTCGATTGACCGAGCTTCGATAAACCGATGATTCTGTTAACCAAGTCAATAATAATAATATTTATTATTTTTATTATTATTGAAAAATTTGCAACACAGCTACAACCCGAAAATCTTTCAACTAAATAGGCCCTCAAGATCATAGTTTTGCTACATCAAATTAAGTCTATTATGAAATTAAAATTGTAGTTTTGTTCACATAAAATAAGGAATTTTTAGTAAAAACCTATGATAAGGTTACATTTTCTGATTGAATTTTAACTCAGCGTGTTGCTTTACAAATTATACTTTAAGACTTTTCATCTTTTTTCGCAATTTTATTTTTACGAATTCTAATTTCACTCCAATCAATGAAATATGCGCATCTATTATCCCAATTCACTTATCAATATCGTCTGCTACATCCTCAACAAACTCCAAATTGCTTTTTCCAAATCATCTTGGTCGTTATTAATTATTTCCCTCAGCTAAACTTCAAAGGTAATTATAAAACTGAGCACCAATTCATTACCAGTTTTTACTCCCCGTTCATCAGGTTCCTCTGAAACAATGAAAACGAAGTTTTGTAATCTGAGAGCTTTCATCATTCAAAAATTTTACGCGAAAGAAGAAACTAATTAACCGTTTCATGCGTTTTAACACTCTCTTGCGTTTTAATAATTGGCCCAAAGATTTCGTTCCCGTTTTCCATCGAAGATTTAATTATCTTTCTTGGTAAACTACCGATACAAACTGTTGAAGGCGTTTGAGTTTCTTTGAGTTATTGGATTTTTATTTCGAGCAATCGTTTTGTATTTGGAGAAACAACGGGAGTGTTAATTTAAAGAAGGGGATTGTAACTATTATTTTTGTCTATTTATGCATTTAAAATCGAACTAATTAAGGTTAATTTCGTGTCTAACGCGTAAGGAGTATGCTGCTTGAACATTTTGAAAAGCTATGTTAGTCGCATGAATTTGTCAAACTATTTGAAAAATGATACTTAGTTGCTTTTATTCATTTTATTGTTTAACTACACATAAAACACTGATAAATGTGTTACATAAAAATTAACATTGAGTCCTAAACAAGAAAGCCCAAATGACTTTTGTTCAAATTTTACTTAATTATCACATTTAACGCTAGTAGCAATAATAGCAACCAGATTATGTTGTTTAACTTTTAACAAATTCGAAGTTATTAAACTGACTATTTAACATATTAGGAGAGAAATCTCCATGTCTTAAAATTTTTAAAAATCTTCTTTTAAAGTTAATGACTTTTTTTCAGGTGATTAAAAAAAAAAATCTATTTTTTTTATTTCCAACATCAGCAGCATTCTGTATTCTATATCAGAAATATTTACTATTCTTTTAATAGTTAATGTTAATGCTCAACGAAATACCTCTTTTCATACCGCTAAGCAATGTATCAAGCAAATTGTGCCGCGATTTTACACTTTTTTTTTTAATTTTTAGAATGTAAAAATTTTTTCCGACATAGAATTCAAAGGAGTGAGTCCGAGACTCATTTTCATACCGAAAAATAAGTGAAAAATTGTAAAACAAACCCCTAGAAAGAAAGATCGGTTTTGATGATTTTCACAATAGTTTAGGTGGGAATGCTACATGCTTGAGACTCAACTTGAGACAAATGTTCATGCTTTTAAACTTTGAACTTGTCTGGTCTCTCAGAAGAATATTTGGGACTGATATTACGCCCCCTACGCCTCCAAACAAAAATAACGACTGTGAATCTGCCGAAAACAGAAACCATAGGGGGGGGGGGGTGTCATTTCCAAAACGTGAGGTGTGATAAAGAAAAATCTGTAACTCAGAACCAGACTAACGTAAGTCCATTTTCGTCATTTTTCGGTAGAGGGGAAAAACGATTGTCGAATACATCGTTTTTCCCCTCTACTGAAAAATGACGAAAATGGACTTACGTTAGTCTGGTTCTGAGGTACAGAAATGGTAGTGATATTTGGACTCAGAAGGCCATATCACACGATAGAAATTACAGGCGAGCGTAACCGCAAAAGCAATCGTCAACTCTATCTGGAACCTGTTTTTCCACCTGTTTCCACCAACAATTGCTCCAAAACCCTCGTGTGAAAAGGAAATGGCAGTTGCTCCTAATAGAGGCAATTTTTTCTCTGCCCAGGGAAAAAATTGCTTCTAACTTCATGCAACTTGCGGAAGAACCAATCAGGGAGCTGGAATTTTGTGACGTCAGCAACCCCTTCGCTACGAAGTGACGTAAAACATTCATGAAGATGGCGACCATGGCGGTGAATGTTGATCTGGAGTAGAGCTCTGAAATTTCGGAATTTTTAATCAACGAAGTGAGAATGAAAGATCATTTATGGAACCTGCACTCGCCAGCGTACAAGTTGCGAACGTTAAAAAGATTTTCTTATGAAGAAATAGCTAGAAAAATGACAATCATATTTATCCAAGCATCCAAGTTCATAGCATTCAAGTTGAATTCTTCTGAGTAGCCATGCCTTTGACCATTGTTTCTCCCTCTTCCTCCGTTTCATAATGGCACCAACAATTAAAGCTGCAACAGCTGCATTGTGTCTTTTTTATTTTAATTTTCCATAAATGCCAAAAACGAGCTTCGATCACGAGGTGCAAATATCTGGCTATCTCGTAGAAAACGATGAACGTTCTGACGCACGCAGAAGGATAAGATCAGAAAATAGAGCCCTCCCCCAAGAGAAACGCGAGCAACCGTATGCGCAACCCCTAGCAACCCTATAGGCAATCTCCTGCCGGAGAATTTCCGCTTACGGTTGACGATACAGATACGATTGCTTTTAATTTTCTCTCGTGTGATATGGCCTAGAGGGTCGTTTTTCAGGAGAATCCGTAAGAATAATGCCAGACGCATTCTGAAGATTGTAAAACAGAAATCGAAAACTTTGTACTATGAAATGAGTAAAAATAGACATTTAAAAAGTTCAAATAAATACGAATAAAAGATTTTAAAAACTCAGCAAATAGCTGTTTTGGGGCTATAAATCGCAAGCCCCATCATCAGTGCATAAAAATAAAAATAAAAAGACAGGTTCAGATGCCAAAGACTGACAAGTGAGCTACTGGTTCACTTGTCAGTCTTTGGCATGTGAACCTGTCATTTTATTTTTATTTTTATGCACTGATGATGGGGCTTGCAGTTTATAGCTCCAAAACAGCTGTTTGCTGAGTTTTTAAACTCAGCAAACAGCAAGAAACACCCAATCAGCCCCAGAACATTGTCGAACATCACGCATTTCGAGCTGGAAGTGTCACTGTCTGGGCAGGGATTTTGTTGGGATATCGCACCGACCTGCACATCTACAGACAGGGATATGTGACGGCTATATGGTATCGGGATGAAGTCCAAGACCCCACTGTAAGATGGTACGCTGCCGCAGTGGGCCCTGCTTTCGTTTTAATGGATGATAATGCACGTCAACATAGAGCGGCCCTTGGCAACGACTACCTGGAGGGGAAGAGAATTGCTCGTATGGACTGCCCGGCGTATTAGCATGATCTTAATCTGATTGAAAACCTCTGGGATGCCCTTGACCGTGTTGTGTGTAGACGTGTCCCACCCCCAGCCCCTCTCACAGAGCTGGAAACTGCTTTACAGGAGGAATGGCAATTACTCGACTCTGCGATTGTTAATCATCCCCTAAAAAGAATGGTGACACGCTGCAAGCTTTGTATGCAGATGAGGGGTGCTCACCTACCCTATTAATGTCAGTTTTTGTTTGTTTAGGTAATACAGCATTTTGTAAATGACTCCAGAAGGGCGTCATCTTATAATTTAAGAAAAATTACTATTTTTTTAATCTTTGCGTGTATTTGTTTTTAATTGCATAAACATATTTGCTACTTTCCTATCGCCTTTATTGGTTATCAAAGCAGTACTTGTCCATTTTTTCGCAATTTACCTCTCCGTGCTTAACTTTTGGCAGTGAGTGTATAACGCTATAACCATACAAACTTTATATAAAACATAATAAATATTTGCTACCATGAATAACTCCAGTACCCAGTAAACGAAGGATAGTTTCCTCAATCAATTTGATATTGAAAAGTTTAACTCCTTGCATAGAGCAAAATATTTTAAATAAAACAACAATTTATGAGTTTTAGTTATAGGATACTAAAACATAGTTAAGTACTTAATGCATAACCTCGGAGCAGTTTGAAATTTGTCATCTAAGTGAAGTTCTGCCTCATTATTTTCAGCAAAAGAGGAAACATGTCACCGTTCACTGAGCTTAATGGTATTAAAACTTCCTAAGTAAGATTAATGTACCTCAGGGTTTCTGAGAAAAATAGATGCCGAAAATTTTCAAAAGCACTTTCTTATAACGTAAGTATCGTGCTTGATGTGCATTACTCATGTATGCTGCTTTTTTCTGTAATAAATATGCTCAGAATAAAATGAATGCCTAGCCTACAAATGAATGACGCACAAGAATATTGGGAAAATTATCAAAACGGGGAAGTCTTTGGCTTTTGATAGAAACGTAAGGGTTTATCAAACAAATCAAAACGAATTGTATAGAGTAGACCGTCCAGCGAATGAACACTTCTAGGTGAATGAACACCTTGGAATTTTCTTGGAAAAATTAGTTTTTAAAACACTATACTTAGGTGAACTCGCTGTAGGAACCTCCTTCTACGCATTTACAAAAATTAAATGGCTAAAAAATGCTATTGTCTTTTGTATGGGGCAGGGGTGCTCACAGGGGGGGGGATTATGGCGCCATTAAGTTGCGCAATCAAGATTTTGGGGGGGGGGGGATTTTTAAAAACTAATTTATTTATTTAAATTATTTATTAATTTATTTTCAAATTAAATAATTTACTGATTTGTTAAATGTAAATTAATTATTCATTTTTTTTAATTTAAATTATTCATTAATTTATTTCTTTGATTTAAATTATTTATTCATTTATTTTTTAATTTAAATTATTCATTAATTTATTTCTTTAATTTAAATTATTTATTTATTATTGTTTTTGTTTGTGAATGTGCTTGGAATATCTGGAATGAAAAAAAAAACGATTATATTCTGCGCATAGTTAGTACTTTTAAAAAATGAATGTAGAAAAAAATAATAGCTATAATTTGAAAAAAAAAAATAAAATTTAAAAAAATAAATAAATAACATTTAAGAAAAATAAATAAATTATATTAAAAAAATAATAAATAATATTTAAAAAATAAATAAATTATATTCAAAAAAAATAAATAATATTTAAAAAATAAATAAATGATATTTAAAAAAAATAAACAAAAAAATAGAGGGGTAATAATAAAAATAAAAAGCACAAGAAGGTTGTGAACATTTTTTTTGGGGGGGGGGGGAGAATTTGCGCCATTGAGCTTGAGGGGATGGGAACCCCTGGTATGGGGTGTTCATTCACTCTGTCTGGGCGCTTTTTCTCCTTTCAACCCCCTCAAAAACCTGATCCAGAACCATAAAATTCGTGCAATGTATTTTTTAAAATAATTACTTATATCACGTAAAGTATTTTTTACTGTCATGTGGCAAATGTTATAATTTTCAACGATGCTATGAATTTTTGAAAACGAAATTTCGCTTAAGTGTTCATTCACTGGTCCGTCTACCCTACCTGCTTGTTGAACGTTCTCATAAACAACGTAACTGAAATTTAAAATTAACCTTAGCAGCATAATCTCATTGGCCGATGATCGGCCATTCATCGAAAACCGATGAAATTTTCATCGGCCGATGATCGGCCATTCATCGAAAACCGATAAAATTCTCATCGGCCGATGATAGGATTCGATGAGTTCTTATTAAGAATTGCTCCAATATGTCTCATCGGCCAAACAGAATCCGAGTAGCAAATTCCGATGAGCTTTGCTCGGAATACGATGAGATTCGGAGCAATTTACGAGCAGTGCAGTCCCGTGCCGATGAATTTAGGATCAATTTTGGATGCTCGGCTTATTTTCATCGGGAAAGTTGATCGGAAGGATATCGCTTGCTGATGAAAAGTAGCTCATCGAAAACCGTGCTCGGATACTGATCGGAACGACGTCATCGTGCGTTACGGGATCACTTTACGAGGAGTTCGATGATCGGCCGAGCAAACATCCGATGAGCTGATGCTACTTGGAAATGCTTCATTTTTACAAAAAAAAAAAAAAAGAGCAACCAAACGATAGTTAAAGTTTACGAGCAACCAAGCGATAGTTAAAGTTTATGAGCAACCAAACGATAGTTAAAGTTTCATTAAAACAGAAAACTAGCTGTCGTGGCCGTCACGAAACTTTCTTCTATATCTATCATATGAATTCCAGTTACAAAATAAAATACGTACTCGCCCGAATAATTGGAAACAGCTCCAATTTCCCAATTATCGTAATAATCCTGCAAATGCAGAATCAATGAGTGAAATCGGTAATCATTGCAAAAGCCTTGTTTAGATTAATTGCAAACATTTTTTTTGTTAGTAAAAAGAAATTGGCAACAGTTAAAAATTTCAAATCATTGAAAGTTTTCAGCTGTTTTGATAATTAAATAGCGTGAAAGCGATTTCTTAATGAATTAATTTTTCGCATTGCTGACTAAGCGCAAAAATCACCCCACCCTCTCCCTGGGGCGATTGGCGCCAAAATTTAATCGATGCTTGCTTCCATATTGGGTTAGTGTTATTCCAAATTTCATTCAAATCGCAGCAATATTTCCCGAGATACAGGAGGTGCAATGACAAAATAAGCACTTTTGATTGCTCCACCCCCATTTGAGATTATTGACATACAAATTGAATCAGCACCTGTACTCAATAGGGTCTACCTATGGACCAATTTTCGTTTGATTCCGCCGGCTACTTCCTGAGATATAGCAGTCACCCTCGTGCAGAACACGTGCGATTACTCCACCCCCTTCGAGATATTGACAAACAAATTGAATCAGCACCTGTACTCAGTAGGGTCTACCTATGGACCAATTTTCGTTTGATTCCGCCGGTTACTTCCTGAGATATAGCAATCACTCCCGCGCAGAACACGTGCGATTGCTCCACCCCCCTTGGAGGAATTCGCTAAAAAAAGTCAGGTGCACCAGTTCACATGGTGGTACATATGTGCAAAAATTTTTGTTCGATTTCATTCAGTAGTTTTTGCTCTAGCGCGGCCACAAAAACTGGTCACACACATACAGACTCACACACAGACACACACACACACACAGACAGACATTTTCCAAAAATGGTCGAAATGGACTCAGCGCACCTCAAAACGTGCAAATCCGTCAAAATTCGACATTCGAAAATTTTCACGAAACCAATACTTTCTTCTATATATTAGATATAGAAGAAAGTAAAAAGCTGACAAATAATTTAACTAAGCCATTGTAAGATTCAATACTCCACCAGATATTAAAAGAAAAAAAAAAGAAAAAAATAGAAGGAAAGAAAACACAATCCAGATTACACAGATTACCCAGATTTACCAGATGCACAGTAAGAAAATTCAAAACATCACAGAGTGTTTCCGGGCAACGTTGAAAGATTTCCTTGGTTTCCACCAGTTTCCCGTGAAAAACAAGTATATTTGCGGAAAAAATTCTGAATCAGACTAAATTTCAAGATTGCAGACTTCCTACTGTTCTGAAAAACATTGTCAGCTATCAGTGTGATAATACATTTAGCTCTTTCTTAGGTATTCCGCCTTCAATTCATTTAGAACTTCTTGAGAGGATAGACTGAACTATATAACATTTTTGTCCCGAAAGCGGATTGAATCAAGCCTTGTTTGAAGTATTTTAAGGCTACAGTGGACACAAAAAATGTTTTTTTTTTTTTTTTCAATTATTGATCTAAATGACACAAACTGTGTGTGTGTGTGTGTATAATTACTACATCTAAAAGCATAAAAAAATTGGTGCAAAAAGCAATGAATATTTTTTTTGAAATTTAAAATTTTAAAAAAAAACAAAATAAAAAAAAAAAAAAAAAAAAAAAAAAATTTCAAAATGCTACATCGTCACATTTTTTTTTCAAACTTAATTTCCAATCATAAGGGGTAATTGCATAAATCTATGCATTGCAGGTAATGTTTTATGAGATAGTTTATAAAAGATGGCTGAAAATGAAAATTTACATGAATTTTTCAGCTAAAAAATTTGTATAAATTTGTACAAAAACGTTTATCATCAGTGTCCCCCATATTTTAATACAATCAGTAGAGACCTCACGCATGCTCAAATTTGACGAAGATCGCTGGAAAAAATACCAAACGATAGTTGCTAAATGTAGGTAAAACATTTCAATCAAATGTGACATGTCACCAAACAGAAAAGTATAAAGTCCTTTCGTATTTTGAATATTTAGCCACACCACTTTAACATTGAAAAGAAATATTTTAAAAAACATATGAAAGTTCTAAATTTATATCAGAAACATGACTAGATTTTATTGAACAAGTTTCTGAGTTCTTCAGAAAGACTCCAGTTTAATTTCAGGAAGAATACTGCATTTTAGAAGGATTCTCTTCTGTTTTTTGCCTTACATGCTAATAGTAGAAATTAGGCAAATTAGCTGCTCATTATTTTCCAGGACGGTTCCGAAATGTTTTTAAAGTGTAGCTAACATAAAAAGTTCAATTGAAATAAATAAATAAATAAGGACGATGGAAGTACTTTTTTAGTTTATAATAGGTGTGTTTTGCTCTAAATGTTTAGGGTCATTCCACAGTGACTAACGTAACATTCAGAGCTGATTTTGTAACTGTTTTTACTTGTAACTTAAGGAATAAAAATATTTTTGGTTATGCTGGTAGATTTATAATGTCATTGGTGTCTGTGTATCATTTCTGCTAAGAATTTAAAGCAAAATTACTGACAGTAGATATTTTTTCAACCAAAATAGCAGCGTGACTAACGTAACATTTTTGCAATCATGACAATGAATGCTCATGTTGTGAGGCAAAAATTTCTAAAAAGTAAGCAAGTGTTAAAAATTGACTCCTATATTTGAAAAATGTGTAAAGTTGGCTTTGAAAAACATAACACTCATTTTTTTAATCTTATTTTTTTTTTTTTAGTCTTAAGTGTCACTTTTACTCAAGATGGAGTGTGACTAACGTAACGTGAGTAACGTAACCATCGAATAACAAGCAGTAAACACACTACAAACTATTATGGCAAATCTCAGTAATAATTACAATACTTCCTCATTTTTTTAAACTTCTTATGTTGTATAATATTTTTTCTTTATTTAGTTATTTATTTTTTGTTAATTTTATACTTCGGTATTTTTTTTTTCTTCCGCTAAGGTTGACATTTCTATGGAATGACCGTTTATTACAATTTGACATGTGTATACAAAGAGAAGCGAACTAGTTCCATTTCATTTACCTATACATTAATTTATTAAACTACTTAAGTATTCATCACTTATTTATTAATTTATATTTATTCTTATTTATTCATTCAATTACTTATTTATTGACTGTTTTATTCTCCAATTTTTTCATACATTAATTATTTTTTTATTCCTTTATTATTTGTTTTTTATTCTAACTTATTTGCTTTATTTCTAATTTATTTTTGGAAAAAAATATCTTTAATAACAGAATAAAAAGTTTTTTTTTTTGAAAATCTCCAAATTGTTTAAGTTTAAATTTTCACTTTTAATTTAATGCTACAAACTTACTGCTACTCTCAATGCAAGTTTTATCTAAATACATTGTCTATTTCTTCGTGGTCTGTGAATTTCCCAACAAATTTTTCATTTGTTCCTTTTTAAAAAGGGGGGAAGTCATCTTATTTATTTCAGTTGGGCCCACATTCATTTACATCAACTCTACACATTAATAAGCAAAAGCAATTCAAGAGAAATCCATAAAATAATTATTCTGTTCCGTCTTTCTTTTTTACTTTTTGCCTCATTGGAACATACAATAAGGGTGCAATTTTTAAATGCTAAAGGCAAGACAGTAACTATGGTACTCAATAAATATATTACTTAAAAATAATAGCAAGAAAATGCATTTATTGTGTCTCACAAAAAGATATCGTTGATCAAATTTTCGAAGCTCGATCACTTTTTTTATGCAAAAAGATATGTCAATATTAAAAATATAGGGGAAGACCGCCTATATCGGACCACTGCTTAAATTGGACCTCGGACTTAAAATCTAATACAGAGATCTATACTACACTTTAACGATAGAAATATAAAGTTTTAGGAATAAAATCAATGTGTATGAAGTTTTATCAGTCTTCGAACTGTGTAGCGTGAGGTAAGGCATGATTTATGTTGAAAACGTGTAAAATCTTATTTTGCGGACTTGTACCTAGTAAGATAGTACCAAAACTTGTAAGCTGAGGTAAACTGCTGTTATAGCACGATAATCTGTGTTTAATAAGGATTACATCTATGTATTTTCATGCGCGATTGTGATAATTTTTGACAGAGAAATAAGCTGAAGAATAAAAAATGGCATGTTTTCCTTTATTGGACCGAAAAAATTTTCCTATATTGGACCGGTGGTCCAATTTAAGAATATGATTTTAAGCAAGACTTTTTATTAATTGTAACATAAAATAAGTGACTCATCTGATTTAATAGCTTAGTTAAGATTATTTTAAGCATACTTAAACTCATATTCACGATATTAATTTTTTTATCAAGCACTTTTTCTAGAAGCTACAAATTCTTAAAACATATGTTTTTCTTTCTCTTTTTCTATTAAGCTGCGGATTTCAGGTTCTTAAACATAGTTATTAATTTAAATAAAATTTATGCTGGTTTACCGAGAAAAGAAATGAAATTCTTCGATTTGCTCGAAAATATTTTTAAAAGATACAATTTAAATGCTACTAAAATGTTCAATGTAGATGAAGCCGGTCTTTTCACTGTCCAAAAGCCCCAAAACATATTGACGTATAAAGGTAAACACCATTTTGGAGCAGAAATGCGTGGTGAACGTGTTAGAAACACACTGGCTATTTGCTGCATGAGTGCAACAGAGCTGTTAGCCCCCGCCCCTTCCTCCCCATGCTTATGTTCAAAAGATTACGCTCCACGTATGAACTTATCGTAAAAGCACCCCTGGTGAGCAATATGCTTGTTCAAAAGAAGGTTGGATCACAAACGATAATTCACACAATTGATACAACATTTCATCAAAACCGTTAAGCCAAGCAATGTAAAATGAATGTTCTTCTATTAATAGATAGGCACAGCACTTACATAAAGAACATAGATGCAATAATTTTGGCTAACGAGAGCGATATAATAATGCTTTCTCTCTAAGCACACCATGCACGTAGATAAAGTCTTTATTCAGTCTCTATCTACGTATTTTAATCGAGCATGTGATGCATGGATGCGAGAACATCTAATGAGATCCATTACCCAATATCGCGAAGAGGAACTGTTTTGTAACTCTTATGGGCAAACCGCGATCAAGACCATGGCAAATGCTGTGAGTTGATTCCAAAAAACAGGAGTTTCGCCTGTTAATTGACATGTGTTTAATGGCATTGACTTGGCTGGAGCAGAGTTAGAGGTAAGTAGTCCAGATAAAACTACTCAAAGTGAACAGGCAGGTTCAGTGTAAGTTGTACTGTTGTACACCATGTACAAGAACTAGCTACGACATAAATTAGTACAAGCTCTGCAGAATCAGTGGAGAGTTCTCATCAAAGCATGATTGTCAATTCCAACTATGATTTTATAAAGCCCCGGCTCACATATCACCTTACGTAAAAAATAGAATGAACAAAAAGGAAGGCTATCTCAGCAATCATTCTAACGCCGTATGAAAGAGGCACAGAACAGAAAAAGTCACACAAGAAGAAGCAAGAAACTGCACAAAAGAATTGTTATTGCAATATTTGCCATAGAGATTAAGTGCAAAACATGATTAAGTGCATGAAATGCCATCGGTGAGTTTTTCAACACTGCCTAAGTGAGACCGAAGCAAAAGAAATTCTATTGCAAATCCTGGAAAAAAGATGTATAGTTAAAATATAAATTATTCTATGATTTCCTAGCATGGTCCAATTTAGGAAGCGCATGGTTCAATATAGACGCATATATTCCTAAATTGGACTTTTGCAACTTTTTGTAAGATAATTTTTTAAAAAATTACTTCCATATTTTTAGAAAATTTAAGCTCCTAGGGCGGTTCCTGATTAAATTTAGCTTACGATGTCTATTTTGTATTTTTGTTTGGCTTCACATTGAGTGACACAGGCCTCCTGTTCTTAGGGGGTCCAATATAGGCGGTCTTCCCCTATATTAAGATAAGATCTTTCATTTATGCAGCAATTTTACAAACAAATTTTAAACATATATCATGACCATAATTTTTTATCACATAAAAATACCAATTTCCTTCCTGATTTTTGAGCTTTAAGCTGAATTTTCGGAAACATTTCCCCATAAAATTGAACCATTAAAGAAATGTCTAACGCTTCCAGTTACCTGAAGTGCTGCTACCGTAGATCATTTAATGTTATGACTCTAAAAGCAAAACAAAAACTGCACTCAGCGTATCGTTAAAAGCTTAATGGTTGTTGAAATTGCACTATTGGGACAGAATTTTACTGATAGCTATTTCAAATAAATTGATCGCTTCTATCATTTGACAAGGAAACGCTCGTAAATATTCCTTAATAATGGTTTTACCACCAAAAGTACTTCTCTCTCTCTCTTTTTTTGAAAAAAAAAAAGGAAAGGAAGGAAAAAATAACCACTTTTATTTGTTTAAAAACGAAAATGATGTGTGCTATTTCGAGCAATGACACTATAATAAAAGAGCAAATCATCTATTATCACGCTTTTCACGGTAGTTAATTTGCACTAATGAACAACCATTTGGTTGTTTCAGATCGGCAACCAGTTTTGGACAAACCGGCAGTCCGTAAATGATGTCACACTTTTTTCAGCGTATTTGATTCCTCCCACCCCTCACTCCATTTATCCCAAAGAGTCACGCTTCGCTCAATCTCTTATCCCGTGTCATGTTATTTTTTAATAAACCTAATCTTTCAAAAAGTTATGATGTCACACTTCCTATTATCCCGTTCCTCTTCCTTGCCAGAGACTCACTATTTCACGCGAACCCCTAGCACCATTCGAGAGTGACATCAATTCTGAACGAACCAAAACTCATTATCACTGAGTCCGGTAGTTTTTTTTTCCAGCATTCCGAGATGTAAATTAAAAACCTAAAAGCAATCTGCAACGTAAACCAGCATTAGGTAAATCATAGGGCTATTACAAATTATTGCCAACAAGTGATGAAGAATCAAGTGATAAATATAAAATTGTAATGATGTTTATATTATATTGTATTCAAGAGCGTACCTAGCTTCTCAAATCAATGACGGTGACCATAGCTTCTTGCCTCAGTTTCTCTCTTGTTTTAAATCTTGTTTCCTTCTGAACTACTTTTTTTTCAGAATTTAAATTCGACACATCCGTGCAAAAAGCTAATATGAAAAAAAAGAAAGTCCAATACAGAAATTGTCTGCAGATTTCTTCAAGAATGCGCGGCGGGTGTCTCCTCGGCCCGCAGCTGAGCTTAGAAATTGTTTTAATTTTTGTCTATCAAGGCAAATTTTCAATCTGAAAAGACATCAAGGCTAATAAGTTAAGCATAAAGTAAAAGTATAAGATATTTTAGGAAAATATAGGTAAACAAATTTTCTTTCGTGGTAAGTAGAAGTTACACACCTTGTATGCACAATCAAAAAAAAAAAAAAAAAAAATCCTCTTTTGTATACTCTTGAACATGGAATTATTGAATATTTCTTGATTAAATTTCATTTATTTATTTATTTTTGGCCATGATAGTGAATTCAATTAAAATCCCCCCCCCTTTTTTAAACAGTACTTTAGTTCGATTTTAAAAGGTTGATGTCAGCAAATAACAGTAGAAACTCCTGTGAACACTCTATCGTGAAAAAGGGTCACATTTACATAAGGTGTAACCTGACGTAGTAGAATAAAATTAACTACAGTTTTTAAATTAGCATGACTAATTAGTTTGGAAAATACTCAAAGAATCCAACTCAACAGCCCTTGTGTTATAAAATGCCCCCCAATACTATTTCGATACTTTTCCGCTACAAGTCAATTGGTTTGCGACGTCTTTACTTTCTACTTCGGTGGCAGCAGAAAAAATGCTCAAAGTGATTTGAAATTTCACTAAGATTGGGGTAACTGGCAATTTCACTAAGTCCATGGCAACTCTAGAACTTATGAGAAAGTTGTTAAATTTTTCGCTAGCTAAAATATGTTTTGCGATTAATAAATTATTATCACAAAAAATAAAGAGTGTGTCAAAAGACTTACCTTAAACGAAAGTACCAATATATTTCATTTCTTTGATGCATGAACTTTATCAAAGGAAGAAAAAAAAAAAGAAATTTGGAAAACTCAGAGAAAAGAGTCTCTGATAAACATGATTTAGCCTGCTATAGACAAAAAAGACGATGTAAAAAAATTCAGTGATCATATTTCGTGCCTGATGGTATAAAACAGATAAACACCCAGAACTTGGTGGAATAAGTAGAAGTTACGAGGTGAGACACAGAACGGAACTTCTATCTAGCTGCAACTGTTGGCTAATGTGTTATAAGCAGGTTCCGGTAGTAAATCGGGTGCTTTTAAAAACGTCCATGAAATTCAAGGACAAGCTTTATTTACTCAAAACACATAAGAATGTAGAGCAATCAAAAAGGTATTCAGTTTTCAAGCGGAAAAAAGTAAATAAATAGAATAAAACCTCTTACTTCTAAAAATACTTCTTCTGTCACATGTCAGCAAACTTGTTTAGACATATCCTGTCTTCGATAAATACATAGACTACATACCATCATTTATAAATAATATTTAATGTAAACACGAACTTCAGAACATGAACAACCAAACAAACAACACGTATTTAACAAGACAACTCTCTTATCCCTCTCTAGCCGCCAACACCCCTTTTGCCAGTCACACAAAACACACCTCTTAGTCCTGTTGCCAACGCTCGATCTAAAATAATTCACATATTTTTTATAAGAGTGGCATAAGTTCCTGTGCCGCCAGCACCCTGAGATCCTTACAATGTCCACCATACAAGACCTTAGCATCAAAAGAAACTAAAAAATTGCAAAATGATTCTGACACTTTTTTTGCCCATTTCATCAGTTTCATACCCATTAATTTTATTTGAAGCGAGAAGGAGCATTGCATTAACCATTTTTAGAATTCTTCAAAGGGGCTAGATAAGTGTAAACGTCAAAAGCATGAACATTTGTTGCGAGTTTGGAGACTAATGAGGTAGTTACTCCTAAACTATTTTAAAAACACAAACTATCTTTTTATTGTAAGGAATTTGTGTGTCTTTTTATCACCTATTTTTTTGTAAAAGGGTAGAGTATCGACTTTTTTTTATCAGCTCCATGTCCAAAAATAACTTCACATCGTAATCTTTTTTTCTAAAATTTCTTGTAAACAAGTGCATGTTATACATATAACTGCATATGAGCAGCACCGAAAATCCTCAGTAAAGAGCCTTCCAGTATTATTCAACTTGCATTCCAAGCATATAACTAAGATAAAAATAAAATTAAGTGGGCTCATAATGTAGAATTATTATGCATTAATATTTCTCAGAAGGCACCTACGCCGTTCTTTATCACTATATCATGAATTGATAAAGAATGTAAGAAGGGGGGGGGGAGTCAAAGAAAAAATTTGAATGAGATCAAAATCATATGCAAATTACTGCTACACTGCTAAAAATAAGCTGTTTTATTTCCAGTATACTGATAGCAGAGGTTCAAATTTAAAACTGCAAAAGCACAGAAATAAACTGTAAAACTAGCTATTTTACCGTTTATCACAGTAAAACTAGCAATTTTACTGTTTATTACTGTAAAATAAGCTGTATTATCATCATTAAAACATAACATCTATTAAAACATCTATTTTTTCAGACAACATCATCTATTCATTATTCAACATGAAAAAAAAAAAAAAAAAAACAACCATTTTTTGCAGAGTACAGATTTATTTTTCCCCATTTTTTTAAAAATAATTTAGTTTCACTTGCTGGCTGCAGTCCTTGAGCACGAATATTTCAGTAAATCAAAAACAAGTTAAAATTATTTTTTTCACTATATTAATTGTTTTACTTCTGTTTTCTGATGTATGCGAAACGAAAGTGCTTTTGCATCACCTACTAAATTACAAAATCAGCAAAAACGAAGAATAAATTTCCCTACATCCTCATACGTATAAAAGTATTCTGCCTCTCAAATAGTTTTCAGAATGCAATTATTTAATACATTTCCATACAAACAGAAGAACAAAATAAGGACGAATAAAATATTATTTCCTATAAACTTTGCATCCGAATAATATGCCCCGATAAGACTCCTCAGTCGCATGTTTAATTCTACAATTCAATGTCCAAACTGTTCGGGAGTGTTCTGAATTTAGGAGAAAATAGATTTTCCTCCCATTTTCTTATTCTTAATCTCTCAAGTTGAGAACAACATCTCCTTCTGTGCAAACAATAATTTCTTATTTTCCTTCCATTTGGGAATCCCGGATTCAATTTATGCGCATTGGAAACTGACTGCGAAATAAGTCTCGAAACTGAATCAGTTGCGTTGGATATCCCGTTTTGATTTTTCTTTCTTCTCTGTTTTATACTTTTTCCAATTTTATCCTTTGCAAATTTTAAGACGATACAACGACGAATTTCACTTTTAGAAGTTTCAATACTTGAACTTCTTTTTTTTTTCTCTCACGAGGATAGAAATGTAGTTTGTGATTACTGTATCAAGTTAAAAAAAAATGTTTGTTCGTTTTTTGAATTTTAGAACTTTTTGTTTTTTATTTTGATTTGAAATCTTTGTACGTCAATGTAACTTTAACCTTATTTTGTTTATTTTAAGCACCAAAGTCTTTGATACTCAACTATTAATTTCCTGTTTGCTGTTGTTGTTTCTAATCTCCCATCTGGTTCGACGGAGTCAGACCAGATCAACGAATCCGTTGACACCAATGAAATCCAATACGGAAAGGGGAGTAGCATGGATATCTTCCCAGTTCAAACCCAAGCAGTCCAATATATGTTGAGGTGAAGCCTGGTCATGGTGGCACTTAGGGCAGAGAGACCTTTAGTTGTTGTTTCTAATCTCCCATCTGGTCCGACGTAGTCAGACCAGATCAACGAATCCGTTGACATGAATGAAATCCGATACCAAAAAGGGAGTAGTATGGATATCCTTCCAGTTCAAGCCCAAACAGTCCATGATATGTTGAGGTGAAGCCTGGTCATGGTGGCACTTAGGGCAGAGAGACATTTAGTTGTTGTTTCTAATCTCCCATCTGGTCTGACGTAGTCAGACCTGATCAACGAATCCGTTGACATGAATGAAATCCGATACCAAAAGGGGAGTAGTATGGATATCCTTCCAGTTAAAGCCCAAACAGTCCATGATATGTTGAGGTGAAGCCTGGCCATGGTGGCACTTAAGGCAGAGAGACCTTTAGTTGTTGTTTCTAATCTCCTATCTGGTTCGACGGAGTCAGACCAGTTCAACGAATCCGTTGACACTAATGAAATCCAATACCAAAAGGGGAGTAGCATGGATATCATCCCAGTTCGAATCCAAACAGTCCAAGGCATGTTGAGGTGAAGCCTGGTCATGGTGGCACTTAGGGCAGAGAGGATAAGTCTTACTGCCCTCAGAATATTTAAGGCCTTTTATGTGACCACTGGCAAGTAGGGACAGGCAAGTGTTGGACTGCCTGTCGCATGGGAGAGATAAAGAGAGTCCCAGTTTTTTTCCTTTGTACCAGTGATGGGAGGGGGGAATTAACCACTTCTCCTTATTTTGGGTCTTCTTCCTCGAAAAAAACTCAAAAGATGTAAGCTCTGAAGTAGAGGGGATGGGATTGTTTAATCTCTCCTTGGCTAGAGTGTCGGCCAGTTCATTTCCATGGATATCTACATGAGACGATTAATTTCTTTAATATAGTAAAAGTATTGCCAATGCGGATTGTTACTTCCTTTTACGTAGTTAGAGAAGTATTGTAATCGCGAAGATCTTTTTACTCAAATTCCGGTCTGGAAATCTATTTTGTTTACACCTGAACGAATGCTGTGTCCTGGATTCGAATCCAGGCTCAGGCGTGGATGTACTGTCTATCTCCTGTCCTTGTAATTTTTTTAGCCTACTTTCCCGTTAAAAACAAAAGAAAGACTAAAAAAGTATTAAAAGTAGCTTAATGCATCTAAAAAATATCGCCAAGTCCAAAAAATATCGCCAAGTAAAAAAAATATCGCCAAGTCCAAAAAATATCGCCAAGTAAAAAAAAATATCGCCAAGTCCAAAAAATATCGCCAAGTAAAATAAAATATCGCCAAGTCCAAAAAATATCGCCAAGTTAAAAAAATAAAAAGGTAAAATGAATATCGAAAAATTAAAAATTTGAAAGTAGGGTATTGAGATGGGGAATTTGTGTGTCTGTCTGTCTGTCGGTCGGTCTGTCGGTCTGTCTGTCCCCCCCTAATAACTTTTGAACGAACATTCCGATTTGGACAAATTTTTTTTTGTTGGAAAGATCTCGGCGAGTACAGCTCATTCCCGTATTTGATTTTTCGATTTGAACAATTTTTGGTTCAACTTTGAACCGTTCAAACAACCTGTCCCGCGATGCTAACTTTTGAGTGAACAGTCCGATTTGAACAAACTTTTTTTTGTTCGAAAGGTCTTATCAAGGATACTTCATTCCCGTATTTACATTTCCGATTTGAACAATTTTTTGTTCAACATTGAACCGCTCAAGCAAGCTGTCACCCCTAATAACTTTTGAGTGAACAGTCCGATTTAAATAAACTTTTTTTTTTGTTCGAAGGATCTCAGCAAGGATACTTCATTACCGTATTTAAATTTTCAATTTGAACATTTTTTCGTTCAACATTGAACCGTTCAAGCAACCTTTCCCCACCTAATAACTTCTGAGTGAACCATCCGAATGGAATAAACTTTTTTTTTTGTTGGAAAGATCTCGGAGAGTACAGCTCATTCCCATATTTGATTTTTCGATTTGAACAATTTTTAGTTCAACTTTGAACCGTTCAAACAACCTGTCCCACGATGCTTTCAGAAAAAAAATTTAACATTAGCACCTACGGGGAATTTAAGTTGAATGTTGATCCTGAACTTAAAGTCGGATTTCCTTCAAACTAACTTTGTAAGAAAATGGTTTTGATAAATAATGTTTGCAAAGTACTTTTCTGAGTAATCTTCTGTGAGGACTCTGATTCCGACTCCGACTCCGCAAACATGGCGGAAATGCAGGCTCAGAAAAAAATGACTGACTGTGCAGACGATTTTTTGTTTATTTATTCATTTGTTTTATTTTATTTATTTATTATTATTATTATTTTTGGCAGACGATTTTTTTTGTAATAAAAATGTTTCATTCACAAGGGTGTTTTATTCTTTGTTTGTATTTAACAACTGGCAACGGATTAAAAGTGAAATTCGAGACATTTTATCAACGGACGAGTTTTTTTTTCTTTTTTTTTTTTCCTTTCTTTGATAAAATGTGTTTTGATGTACTTTGTACTTTTAATTTTTTTTTTTTTTTTGAAAACAATTGAGGAATTTTTCTACGGAAGAACTGTAACAGTTACATTCTTTAAAAGGTGCGACAAAACTTTATTTATTCATTTATTTACTTTTTATGTGTCTATTTCATCTGATGAGAGGGGTATATTTTGCTTTTAGAAATCAGCTTTAAGTGCTAAAAAGGTATGTTTGACATAATTTTTAGTCTCAGATAATTAAGAGAACAATGATCAGATGCTAGAATGCCGATGACCATGTACGGGAAAGTAGGCTGGTTTAGTTCTTGACAGAACTTCTTGTTGCGTAAATGTGCTGTTGTGCAGTGAATTGTTGCTTACCTAATAAACGGGTCTATGGTATGTGCGTACAATGAAAGTCGGACTTCACATCAGATCACGGTACAGTTGCAAAATTGAAGCATCGTAACACTAAATTGCCAGTCTAGCATGCACAATACAACAACAACAATGCTTAAACCATCAATTTTTTAGTATATTTTAATACACTGCGAAAATGAGTTGTTTTCATAATATAATACTGGAAGCCGAGGTTACAGTTTAACCCATTTATGCCCAAGTTATTTTTTCAATTTTTATCTGCTTAATAACTCTTACTTGGAATATTTTACAAGCATTTTAGGCTTAAAATAGTTCACCGTTGCCATATTTATTTAACGTCCTGTTTATAGGATATTTTGCAGATATGTGAGCAAAATACGACCTTACTTGACTTTACTTGTTCAAAGTAACATTACAGAAGGCATCTCTGATCAATTTTAAGCAAATCATCTCAAATTAGTTTAATTTTATGAAAAACAAGTTCGCTAAAAAAAAACTTACTGTGGCTACCCATGCTGGATCGTTGCTTGACTGATTTGTCTGGAAATAGCTTTCAATAAATAAACTCTGATGACCAACTAGTGGCTCTAACTGGTTTTCTCATGAAGAAGGAATGTTTATCTTGTGAAAAACAGCTTTAGAGTAAAAGGGTATACCCATTACAGGTTTTTGTATGCAGCAACTAACAAGCGTCCCGTTTTTTGGGCTACTGGGCATAAATGGGTTAAAACTAAAATGCACAGTAATAAACTGAAAAACTGGCAATTTTATAGCATCTTCCTGTAAAGTTTACAATTTTGTGGCAGTACAGGTTCCAGTTTAAAACTGTAAAATACAAGGTGATAAACTGTTAAATTAGCAATTTTACAGTTTGTTGCAGTAAAATTCCCAATTTTACAGTTTATTGCAGTAAAATTCACAATTTTACAGTTTATTGCAGTAAAATTCACAATTTTATAGTTTAGTACTGTAAACGTAGCAATTTTACAGTTTATTACTGTAAAATTAGCTGTATTATACTGTAAAAAACAAAATTCATTTTTTGCAGTGTATAATTAATCAAAAGTACGCCTTAAATATTCAAAAGCATAATATAAATAAACAAAAGTTTATTAAAGTTTCATAAAATGCAACATTCTCAGGCACATTTACATCAACAATAATTTCATTCAATGATTCATTTAACACTAGAACCGCGGGAATTTCGATATACCTAGAACCGCGGAAGGGGTCATTTTGACCCCAGATAGTGATTCAATGAAATATGCGCAAACGCTTAATTCAGCTAACTGAAATATTTTTTAAGAGAGTAATAATTAATATTTCTCAGAATTCTAGTTAAATTATTGGTATAAAACAACAGTTATCAACATTTTTTTAATTACAATGTCGCATTTTTAAAATTTATATTACATTGAGTATAGTAACGTATCTCTAACAAAATATACATACATTTGCTATTTTAAATGGGAAAATTGAGTAAGTAGTTCAATATGTTAAGATATATTTAAAAACAGTAATGACGAGTTTTCTCAG
>JAXGGA010014438.1:0-32125 GCA_038373865.1 Uloborus plumipes
ATGGCTCATTTTCACCATATGCTTACATTTCAGAATTTTTTAGCAATTTTTTTAACTTGCTATTTTTTTTTAGAATCACTAACAGTTTTGTCACATATTTTAGGTGTGTGAAAAAGTAATTGGTTGTACACTTTGATGCATAATTTAGTATTCAAATGTTGTCGTAAAACTTTAAGTTGCAAGGAAAATTGTCGTCCGTTAAAATACAAAATCAATATGAAATCTCACTTTTAAACTATATCATAGTGCCTAGAACCAACTTCATTTGAAATTATTTGCATCCCTGAAGCTTAAAACGATGTTTGTGGTTATTAAAATATTGATTAAAAACTGTATGGTAACGGACATTTGATAACGGATTTGACCAGTAACGACATTTCAACCAAAATGTCAAATTATGGCTAGGTTCAGGGATGTCATTCCAAGTTTTTCCAGGAGGGGGGGGGGGGGGCAAGGGTGAAAACTCTATACAATTTCATCGGAAATCAGCAAAACCACGCCTACTTGTATGTAAATACATGGATTTCTCAAAGTAAGGGGGGGGGCAATTGACCCCCCCCCCTTGCCCCCCCCCCCCTTGCCCCCCCCCCTAAATGACGGGCCTGGCTAATTTAAAAATTAAACAACAATATGAATTTTCTTAGAGTTGTACAATAAACAATATTTCGGGTTCAAAATCGTCTCTTTAATCTCCGGACAGCAAATGTAAGCAAATTTTGAAAATGACCCACAGTTAAAAACTTTGCAGAAATGAAAATCGGTGCTCAAAAACAGCTTTAATGCAAAATTTGCTCTAGTTGCGTTTCTGACTGAAATGTTATTTCATTTAGAAGTTTATAATATGTATAATTAGGTCATTGCTATTAGATAATTTCGCAACATTGTTGTTTATAACGAGTCATACCGCCTTTTCACTCATCAAACAAAACAACAAAAGTTTCACTGCATAAGTACACACACGTGAGCAATTGTAAACACCTCTCAAAACACTGTATGTTACAAAACTCTAGATACATAATTTCAATAATAGTAAATGTTATAATCATTCTGGTTTCTCGGATTTTACGTTACCGGTGTGATCACTTTTTCTTAAGTATTATTAAACAAATTAATTTTACTGCTGGTAAACAATACATGCAATTCATATAACACAATCTGATTCAATATTTTTACTTTACTGCATGAAAACTTGTATTTAAATATATATATATATATATATATATATATATATATATATATATATATATATATTATATATATATATATATATATATTATATATATATATATATATAATATATATATATATATATATATATATATATATATATATATATAAACATATGTTACGGCCAAAGCCCGAAGTCGGCCAGTTCGCGAATTGGCCGGCCACTTCGCGAAATGGCCAATATCGCCTCAAAATGAGTGGCCAAAGTCCGATCTTTCCGTGATTTCGGGCTTTGGCCAGCCAGTTCGCGAACTGGCTAGAGGCTTTCGGCCAAAGTTAGAAAAAAAGGTAGTGACGCCTGTTGTGTGTCATGACCTTTTTCACAGGTCACATTTTGTGCTTATTTACCATAATGCTAATGATAATCACATTTTATCTGTCACAAAGCAGGGGCGGATACAGAAATAGTTTTTGTGGGGGCCCAGAAAAGTAAAAAGTGCTTCCCCCTACATTTTTTATAAAAATAATTATCACAAAATTCCTCTAAATACAAAAGGGGGGGGGGGGAGAAAAAAACATGAAGTCCATTAATCTACTTTAACCCATTAATGGGGCGATGAACTCAAAAAGTTTGGGAATCACTGTATTAAAAATTATGTCAAATGATTCGATATTATTTAACCTAATTAGTAAATGATGCACGGTATTATTTAGAAACAACTGCCAATATGATTTAAAACAAGAAAATAAAGAACCAAATCGTCACTTTTTCCATCACAGATGAATTAATGAATGAATTCGTGATATATATTATGTACCATTGATTTCGAAAACCCTGAGTTTTATGCATTCTTTTACTCTGTCTAACCCCTGATTGCTATATTATTCCCATAGCAAACCAAAGACTGTTATTCAAATATGCTGTTCATGAACTTTTTTTAAAAACATAGTTCAAAAATATTACGAATGTTATGGAGAAATTAAAAGCAATTGAACATTAAACACATAGTAAAATTATTTTTATCCCTTTGGAAGCCCCCCTCCCTCCCTACAATCCACAGAGCAGGTTTTCGGACGAATCTGCACTCTTAGACACCTAGGATCGTCCATCGGAAAAAACGCCAAGGTAAGTAGTAGCTTGAAGATCACACAATACCCGAAAACTCATGGTCTCTGATAAAATTTCCTCTTCCTTGGAGAAAACAAACTAACAAACAAAAATATAATGCCATTATCTACTGAATTAGTTTATTATGGAAAACTATGCGTGTCAATATTTGACACAACAAGACGAATTGTTATGGTGTTTCGAATATTGCACAAAAGTTTTATTTTTGCATCTGCAGGGATTTGTTGAGCACTTGGAAGTGTAACTGCATCGAACAGCAAGCACATCGCACATTGGCCAGGGAGTTCCGGCCACTTCGCGAAGTGGCCGGCCAAAGTCGCATATACGCAATTCATTTCCAGTACATCGGACATTGGCCACACGCCCCGGCCAATGCGCGAAGTGGCTGGCCAATTCGCGAAGTGGCCGGACTTCGGGCTTTGGCCGTAACATATGTATAGATAGATAGATAGATAGATATAAGCATGTGCATTTGTGTGTGCGTGTGTGTGCAGTCTTGTATTAGTGTGGTATGAATATGTGTTAGTTATTTTAACTGAACCGTTTCAAAAGATATAAAATTATTTTTAAATAAAGTTTTCAATAAAAAAAATCTCAGTGGATAAGTTATTCGCATCTTAAAAAACGCATAAAACATTACATTTCTCAATTTGTTTTTTTACTTTAATTGAATTAGAGCTTTTTTCTTAATCCAAAATATTTTAACCTTTTTCCTAAAAGTAAATTATTCTTTTAAACAATATGATATCGTTTGCTGAAAAAATAAGATAATTAACGAAAACGTTTTTCAGATGTGTGCATAATACTTTTGTGTCTAGGTTACATTAAAGTAATGAGAGCCACCTTAAAACCTTACGATTAAATGGCTTTTGCTTAATTCAATCACTAAGGTCTGTAATTAAAACAGCTCCTTTTCTTAATTAATTTATGCGAGAGTTTTTGTTAAGATTTTTTTGGCTATTAGTAGAATTAGAAGAGCAAACATAATTTGTTATGCATCCATTTTCTTGTCAAGTCGTGGGCGAAGCAATATTTTGTAACTAAGGAGCCTTAAAAAGTAAGAGCAACCGATAACAATAAGAAAGTAAAAGAATTAGAGAGGGAACTTTTTAGCGTTCCAAATATTGGTTTTTATTTTGCCTTTAATGAGTACTTTTAGTCCTTTAACGAATTCTCCTATTTCTAGAACAATCAAGTTTCTAAACAACACAATAAATGCATTAACTGTTTCATTTTTTTTTTAATATAGGAATGAAAACGACCGAAAGATAATATAGTAAAATTTGCTTTGCAGTTGAATTAAAGTATTTTTTTTTCTTTAAACGTAAGAGTTTTGAAATATAAGCATTTCTTCCGGTTTTAGTTAAACAAATTTTGTTAAATATTAAAGCAATTTAAAATGCATACTTTACAAAGGTACATTTTCTTTTTAGGTCAAGTTTTGAAATATGGTTATACTTTACAAGCTTTTGTTGCTTTTGCGAATTTAAAACGTTTACGTAAGGCATAGGACTGATTTTGGATTCATTTAAACATAAAAATTAAGGTTGTGTATTTTTTTTTTTTTTTTGTAAAGAATTCAATTACATTCAAAAGGATAACAAATTTAGCAATCACAAAGTATATTTGATCTCTTTGAGATCATCATCTAGCTTTTTGTCAAAGTGAGTACAGTTAGTAACCTTAATTGCTTATGAGAATGAAAACAATAAATTATATGAAATGATTTAACTTTATTCTTCTTTTTTAGTAAGCATAATTTAATACCTTTACTAGATAACGCGAAGTAAGTCAAAAAAAAAAAAAAAATATAATAAGCTTCAAGAATACGTACATCTCATAAATGCAGGTGATTGGAATAGATAATTTTAATGCACATAATACAAACAGGCAAAAGAAGTACTTTTAATCAATTTTTAAAATAATTGAGAAAAAAGTGTTTTTATCAGCAAATCTTTTATCATTTTTCAACAATGTCTAGGTTGCACTTTATTCTATTTTTTGTTTGGATAAATGTAGAAGAAAAAAACATCACAGTACACGATTTGACAGATTATTTACAACAGGCATTTTATGCAACCAAACAATTCACAACGTTTTTTATTCTCACGCAATATTTATAGAAGATTCAATAAGACACGACATTACTCGTGCTACAGGATTTTTCTTTTTTTTGTGAAAGAAATACTTCACAATTACATTATTATTATTTTTTCTTCAAAAATAAATGTCAAGTGCTTTCGTTTCATCTTTTGTGGAAAATAAGACGTATATGTTTAAAAGATTTAGAAGATCAAGAAAATTGATTTCTGATATTCTTCCATTTTCGAACTATAAAAAACAGTTGATTTTTTCGAATTAAAATAAAGTTTTTGAATGATTTTCACATTACCAGCATTCATCTAACAAATTAAATTCTTGGTACAGTATTTTATTTAGAATTAATTAAAAATTAAATAAAGTAATGTACTGTTTTTAAACATTTTAACCAGTCTATTACCAAGTTCCTAAATCTAAAATTAAAAATAACCATCCTTAGATTTTTTTATTATTTCAAAGAACTCAAACGATTTAATTACTAGAGATTTTGTTTCCAAACGGGCTGCTTAAGATTAAGTCTTTGAACCAATTGCGATCCGACAAAATTATATCTAATGTTTCATGTGTCTGAGACATATATCGATGGCATTTGAGAACTTTGACATTTAGTTTATTACCTGATAAAGGCACCTCTCTATGCAAACTTTCACTATGCAAAATGCAATGCTCTCACAATGCAAAATTTTATTCATAATTTTGTCTGGCAGAGAGCAAACAAGGCATACAAGACCAATAGCTAATCACTAGGTCTCTAAGTCGGCATCTTAATTCAGATTAAAAGATTCATTTTAAAGTTTTCTTTTAAATGTGAAAACATTTGATAAATTTTAGGTCGTATTTATTACAATAAATCGTATTATCTAGTCATACTTAACTACTAGTTGACTCAACAAACTATTTTCCCTCAGAAATCTAAAAGTGTTTTCTTCTTTTTTTCAAAAGTGCTTTTCCAAAGTTTGACTTCAAATACAGCTAACTTTTCACTGAAATATTTCCTATTAAGAAAAATTTAACAACTCAGCTTTAAAAAATATTCAGATCTTTCTTTAATAAATAAGTACAGTCGTTTGACCAAGGTTCTAATGAATGCAGAATTAAAAGACTTCAAAGCAAAAAATAAAAACATGCGTTTATTTTTTTAAACAAAAGTCTGCATTCAACTAATTGTAAGATTCCGCATAGCAATGAAGTTCATTTAAAGCTCACTTTACGCACTTTAGAAATGAAAGAGACTTATTTTTTCGTACCACTTTAGTTACTTATGTAGTGAACTTTCCCAACCATTTGTAAATAAATCGTACATGCTTCAACGAGTTAAAAACGCGTTTAATTCCGCTTTTGAATTGTTGTTAAATTGAAGAAAATTTGCTTGTAGTTACCCAATTACAGATTGATAGCTTTGAAACTGCTTTTTCGTGTCAAAATGCAACTTTAAAAATCCATAAAATTAATGGATATCTTTGCTAATAGCTTCCTTTATCAAATTCCGTATCTTAAGATAGTAATAAAATAAAGTAAAGTTGTCATTGATAGGTGCGAGGGTCAGCGGGGCGCTCAGTTATTACTTAGAACTAAACTGAAAGGACATTCGAGCACCCTCTCCTAAAGAATGGGGGGGGGGAGGAGATTTGTACAGAGGCCGACTTATGTTATTTTATAAGTCGCTTCAGTGCTCATGTGCATGTTGGTCGTTTGTAAACGTTTTTTGTGTGTTTTAATTAAGGATGCACCGATAAGCAAATTGGCCTATTACCGATTACCAATTAATCGGTTGTTGATAATCGGCCGATTAATCGGCTGAGCCGATTAATGATAAGAATGATTATTTTTCGACCACCAATTTTACCATCGGTGTTGTTCCTCTCTTATACAATTCCGTTTAGAAATAGTAAGTAATTTATTTCTGAGAGAAGATTTTTTTTTTCCATTTTCCTAGTTTTCACAAACTAATTTCAACATTTTATCAAATTTCTTAGAACCAATTTTCATATTAATGTCAATAATATTACTAACACATTGTTAGTTATGCTAATTGGACATGAAAATTGGGACATAAAAAAGGGGGAGATGAAGTCTGTGGTGAGCACTCCAATTTAGGAGTATTTTTAATCCATATTTTATAATAATTAGTAGCGATTTAATTCAATACTTTTATTCTTTGAAAATTAGAGGTTATCTAAAAGCACTGCTAAGGTGAAAACTATCGCCACGTGAAAAATGTGGCAACATTGTCTTTGTATATTTATTCAAAGTAGGAGAATTAATTTAAAAAAATCTTTATATCGTCTGTGAGGATTATTATTACTGTTTATAAAATTATTCATCATAGTTTCTTAGTGAAGGTATACCTTAAAGAATAATATTTGAAGAAAAAAATTCTGCCGATTAATCGGCTCGATTTTGCCGATTATTAATAATCGGTAAAGTGGCCGATTATGGCCGATTAATCGGTACTGCCGATTAATCGGTGCATCCCTAGTTTTAATTAACCTGTAAAGCGTAAAGCTAAACTTCAAACTATATATGGCTGAAGCCTCGGATTCTTACTTAGATTATAACGATTATAATAGGCAAACAAAAAAGTTTTTAGACTTTAAAATTCAATTCAAAGCTATGATATAACGTTTTACCTTTAAACCTACATTACTCTGAGGAACTATAGGTTTTGGCTTCTACACATCATCTAAATTCATTATAGCTATGGAGTGAAACAAAAATGATATAAAAGATTATATAAACAAAGATTCAGATTTTTTTTTCTACAATTTCAATTGTGACTTTTAGCATTTGATCCGTTAAAGTTTCAACTAATAAATTATTAAGACATATGCATCCTATTACATACAATCATTGCGAAAAGATCATATTACATTTGAGAGGTTTAATTAATTTTCTTGAACATGAATACGTTATTGGTTGGATATCTACTTGTTAAGCATTGAAAATGGTTCAAGTAAGCCCGTTTTCAGATTTTTAGAAAATGGGGTTTTTGAGTAAGCTTACTTAAAAAATTGCAATTTTAAAAGAAAACTAAAGATTTTTGAATTATTTTTTTCAAGGCTTGCAAAAAAAAAAAAAAAATTGAAGAATAGGGTACATACCTTTACTAAAAAGACTCCTTACTGCAATGTCTGGTTTGCATTTTCATGGGAAGAAGAAACGTTTAAGAGTATGATTAACGTCTAAAACATAGCTCAAGTTCCTAAATTTAAGAGGATTGCATCCAAGAAATATTTCCGTAAAAACTCTTTATTGCTGTTGGCTTTACAGTATGAACTTTACATTTTCCATTTGATAAGAATAAAACCTACCCACCAAGCCACTAAAATGTTGTGTTTTCAGTGAAGGGGAACTTTTATCTGAGCTTCATATGCGGAGAAGATCAGAATTTTGAGGAAATAAGAAAAAATAGAAAAAAAAATTTGGTTACTTTTGTTGCAAAAGTTAGAATCATCTTGTATGTAAGTGGAATAAAGTTTTCAAACGACTTAGGAAAAAAAATCAGCGTCCGTGATATATTTCCACCCAAGAGCATAAACTGTTATAAAAGGCGTGCATTAGCACATATGCCAAATATTCTCGTAAATGATATGGAATACTATTGTACAGGGTGTTTCATATTGAATGGGAAAAAAAGGATAGCACAATGTGACTACCGTAAAGGATTTATTTAGAAGAAGCAAATTTATTCTGCAACTACAATTATCTATCTAATATCTTTAAACGAGCAATTCTTGTATATATATATATATATTTATTTTTCGGATCTCGAAAACGGCTCTAACGATTTCGATAAAATTTTGTATTTAGATAGAGTTTTGGTTTCTGAGTTCATCTACGTCGGCGTTTTTTCTGTAAAAACGCGAGTTTTCACAAAAAACCCCGTTTTTTTTTGTGCCTTCATTGAAAGTTTGAGAAGCTTTTATTTCGTCATTTTCTTTATGATTACTTTCATTGTTACTGTTTCCGTGGCGACCACGTTTTGTTATAACAAATGGATTTCATATTTAATCACATCAGCGCGAGTTTAAATTTTATGGTATTTGCCAACGTTAAATTGTTATTATTTTTGAAATGTTAAAGCAAGGCTTCACTAGATATAGTCTCTTATACAGCCTGTTTCACTTATTCAAAAGTTTCATTATAACAATAGATTTCATATTTAATCACATCAACGTAAATTTAAATTTTTATGGTATTTGGCAAACGAGTTTTGGCAACACATGATAATTAGATAATTATTATTGTTTTTGAAATTTAAAAGAGATCAATCAAAATAAAGTTAGAATTGGGTGTGGGCCGCGGTAATCCGATCGGTAAGTCGTCGGACTCGTAACCGGAGGGTCCCGGGCCGATCATATAGAGGGAGCCGAACCGATCAAAGATCTACCGGCTTCATTAGTGGTGGCTAGGGGACGTTAAAAATGTTCGTGGACATAAAACCCTCCAAGTGAAACGATACCTCTGTGGGATGCTGGGCTAAGGGTTTGCTCGGCCCTTGGGCCTGGTTAAAAAATGAACAGAGCGCTCTTCGGGGCCCCATCCCGGTTAAACCACGAGTTGTGGTATGTACGGGGGGGAACCTTGGAGTGTGAAGTCAAGTGAAAGTCAAAACCAACTGTAACCAAATGCGTACTGGAGAACAGGGACTCTGCATCCATTCTCATTAACCCCTCCCGCGCTTTCGGCGCCAAATGAAATGAAATTGGGTGTGATTTTACGGTGAGCATGGATTAAATAAGGTTGTGTTTTTAAAACAAATTACGGCTGTTTCAAATGCGTAATTGCAACCAAAGGCAAAAAATGCTTTTCAAGTTTATCTAAATACGTACTTCGCATTTTAGAAACAAACACGAGTTTACAAACCTCTTTTTTTTTTTTTAACCGAGAGGGCTCGGTCCCCGGGTACTGTAATATCTTTAAACGAGCAATTCTTGTATATATATATATATATCTAATATCTTTAAACGAGCAATTCTTGTATATATATATATATATATATATTTATTTTTCGGATCTCGAAAACGGCTCTAACGATTTCGATAAAAGTTTGTATTTAGATAGAGTTTTGGTTTCTGAGTTCATCTACGTCGGCGTTTTTTCTGTAAAAACGCGAGTTTTCACAAAAAACCCGTTTTTTTTTTGTGCCTTCATTGAAAGTTTGAGAAGCTTTTATTTCACCATTTTCTTTGATTACTTTCATTGTTACTGTTTCTTAGCAACGACGTTTAATTATAACAATCGATTTCATATTTAATCACATCAGCGCGAGTTTAAATTTTATGGTATTTGGCAATGTTAAATTGTTATTGTTTTTGAAATGTTAAAGCAAGGCTTCACTAGATATAGTCTCTTATACAGGCTGTTTCACTTATTCAAAAGTTTCATTATAACAATAGATTTCATTTTTAATCACATCAACGTAAATTTAAATTTTTATGGTATTTAGCAAACGAGTTGTGGCAACACGTGATAATTAGATAATTATTATTGTTTTTGAAATTTAAACGAGATCAATCAAAATAGAGTTAGAATTGGGTGTGGGCCGCGGTAGTCCGATCGGTAAGTCGTCGGACTCGTAACCGGAGGGTCCCGGGCGGATCATATAGATGAAACCCAGTCGATCGAAGATCCACCGTTTTCATTAATGGTGGCTAGGGGACGTTAAAAATGTTCGTGGTCATATAATCCTCCAAGTGAAACGATACCTCTGTGGGATGCTGGGCTAAGGGTTTGCTCGGCCTGGTTAAAAAATGAACAGAGCGCTCTTCGGGGCCCCATCCCGGTTAAACCACGAGTTGTGGTATGTACGGGGAAGAACCTTGGAGTGTGAAGTGAAGTGAAAGTCAAAACCAACTGTAACCAAATGCGTACTGGAGAACAGGGACTCTGCATCCATTCTCATCAACCTCTCCCGCGCTTTCGGTGCCAAATGAAATGAAATTGGGTGTGATTTTACGGTGAGCATGGATTAAATAAGGTTGTGTTTTTTAAAACAAATTACGGCTGTTTTAAATGCGTAATTGCAACCAAAGGCAAAATATGCTTTTCAAGTTTATCTAAATACGTACTTCGCATTTTAGAAAAAGACACGAGTTTACAAACCTCTTTTTTTTTTTAACCGAGTGGGCTCGGTCCCCTGGTACTATATATATATATATATATATATATATATATTTATTTATTTATTTTTCGGATTTCGAAAACGGCTCTAACGATTTCGATAAAATTTTGTATTTAGATAGAGTTTTGTTTTCTGAGTTCATCTACGTCGGCGTTTTTTCTGTAAAAACGCGAGTTTTCGCAAAAAACCCCGTTTTTTGTGCCGTCATTGAAAGTTTGAGAAGCTTTTATTTCGCCATTTTCTTTATGATTACTTTCATTGTTGCTGTTTCCGTGTAGATCACGTTGTGTTATAACAAGTGGATTTCATGTTTAATCACATCAGCGCAAGTTCAAATTATGGTATTTGGCAACGTTAAACTGTTACTGTTTTTGAAATGTTAAAGCAAGGCTTCACTAGATAATAAGCTGTTTTATTTATTCAAAAGCCATGGAATAAAAGCAGTGGTAATTGTCCACCGACATCTATTGAATTTTATGGTAACTTACAATATATAAAAATCAGATAACTTTACTTTTCAAGTGCGATTTCGAAATTGAGCATAAAAGTGAAAAAGTTAGTTTTAAAATACTTTTTTTCCTCCTCAAGATTGTTTAGTAAGATATTTCAGGTAAAAAATCAATAAATATGAAATTCAATTTTTTTAAAATATTAAGTTTCGAAACAAAATTACATCTATCTAATATCTTTAGACGAGCAATTCTTGTATGTATATATTTCGGATCTCGAAAACGGTTCTAACAATTTTTATAAAATTTTGTATTTAGATAAAGTTTTGGTTTTTGAGTTCATCTACATCTGCGTTTTTTCTGTAAAAACGCGAGTTTTCACAAAAAACCCCGTGTTTTGTGCCTTCATTAAAAGTTTGACGAGCTTTCTTTCGCCATTTTCTTTATGATTACTCTTATTGTTACTGTTTCACAGCAACCACGTTTTATTATAACACTGGATTTCATATTTAATCACATCAGCGTAAATTTAAATTTTTATGGTATTTGGCAAACGAGTTTTGGTAACACGTTAGAATTATAATTTTTTTTTGTGAAATTTGAAAGACATCAATTAAAATAAAGTTAGAATTGGGTGTGCGCCGCGGTAGTCCGATCGGTAAGTCGTCGGACTCGTAACCGGAGGGTCCCAGACCGATCATATAGAGGAAACCCAGCCGATCAAAGATCAACCGTTTTCATTAATGGTGGTTGGTGGACGTTAAAAATATTCGTGGTCATAAAATCCTCCAAGTGAAACGATACCTCTGGGGATGCTGGGCCAAGGGTTTACTCGCCCTTGGGCCTGGTTCAAAAATGAACAGAGCGCTCTTCAGGGCCCCATCTCGGTTTTACCACGAGTTGTGGTATTTACGGAGGAACCTTGAAGTGTGAAGTGAAGTGAAAGTCAAAACCAACTGGAACCAAATGCGTACTGGAGAACAGGGACTCTGCATCCATTCTCATCAACTCCTTCAGCGTCTTCGGCGCCAAATGAAATGAAATTGGGTGTGATTTTACGGTGAGCATGGATTAACCCTTTGACGCAAAATTTTTATCAACGTATTTTTCATACTTTGTTCATCACTCTGTATTAATTTACCGCAAAATAAGGGGAAAATACTATATTTAGCATTTTAATAATTTTCTGGTTATGTAATACAGCACAGAACAGTGGTGTCCCTTTCTGTGTAAAAAGTAAAATATTCATGGAAAATCGGTGTTTCGTTCAGTGGGACACCGGGGTCCCATTTTTGCTTCAAAGGGTTAAATAAGGTTATGTTTTTTAAAACAAATTACGGCTGTTGAAAATGCGTAATTGCAACCAAGTAATTCGTAATTGCAAGGCTTAAAAATGCTTTTCACAAGTTTATCTAAATAAGTACTTCGCATTTCAGAAAAGAACACGAGTTTACAAACCTATTTTTCTTTTTTTTTAACCGAGTGGGCTCGGTCCCCAGGTACTACAAGTTTTATTTGGCAGCAAGGAAAAATCATCGAATGACGAATGCGCCGCTACGGGGCGCTGTTCAACAAAATATCGTCCATGCATTAGAAAGCGTACTGCGTTTTCTCACAATAATTGATAGGAATGTTTACCAAGATCTGCTTTCTGAGTAGTTGCACCCCTAGCTGGAGAAAGCTGTTCTTGAGTTCATTTTGTTGCAAGATGGTGCTTCCCACATTGGTATAAAAACACTCGTGAGTTCCTGAACGAACGTCTACAAATCGCTGAATTAGCTGTTCTGGAAAAACTGATTTAGCGTTGCTTCATTGGCCGGCGAGATCCCCAGATCTAACACCCTGTGACTTGTTTCTCTTAGATTTCATTAAAGACAAAGTATTTGTGCCTCCCTTCTTCAGGATTTAGAGGAAATGAATCAGCGGAAAACTGCAGTGTTAAATTCCATCATAGGGGATATGCTATCACGAGTGTGGCAGGAGCTTGATTACCGTATTGACATTTGTTGTGTTACTGGAGGGGCACGTATTGAGCACCTGTATAAACTTAAATAAATGTAGTTTTGAGTTGAATTTGAATTTTCTAAATATATCAATTACAACGTTCACAATCGTGTTTCCTTTTCTCCCATTCAATATGAAACAACCTGTTTAAAGATTATCATTCACTGCGTTGTTAGACTAGTAGGGGAGAGCGGGGATAAAAGTGCCACGGGAAAGTTTTTCCCTTTGAAATAACTCAGCCGAGAAAAAATATAAATGTATTTAGTCAGTACGTCGTGAAATAGAATGTTACAGCGCAAATATGACAGCCATTTTATCCAGCCAAGTGACGACCCGTATATCAAACGCCGAGCACGTGCATCACTGATCTACGAAAGTAAATATTTTTGTGTTTGGGTTTTTTGGTCTTTTGCCCAAAATTTAATAGTTAGTGCTTAGCTCTTTGGTGTTTTTATGTAAATATAGATTGTGCATCCTAATTTTCCACGCTGAAGCCACTTACGTTTCGTTACCTAATTTATAAGTTGATTTTTTAAAGACATGTGCTTTTGAGGCTAGTTGTTCCCTTTTTTTAGGGCCAAGTTGTTCCGCGAAATAACTTGCCCAGAAAAAATTCTAGTGATGCAATGACTAAATGCACATATAAATAAATATTATATGAAAATATATATTACCGGGAAAGACTGAAAGAGAGAAAAAAAACTTTTACCTAAAATAATTCCAGAAATATTCAGTTTATCTCTGCTATATTAAATGAAATTTTCGAAGAGCAAACTATGTAAGACATCAAAATATATTTCATATTTATGAAGTTACACTATGTTGCACTATACTTATTGCATTTTACCGTGTGTTAATGTATTGTAATTTTATATTTATTAGCTGTTAATTATTATGTATATTTGCGCTTAAAGACTAGTCATTGAATCATTACATACAAATTATTAATGTTAGAAAGCAAAAACAAAGAGAGAAAAAGTGGTAGTAAGAACAAAAAACAAATTATAATTAGAGCGATATTGTTGCACACTTTGCCCCACCTACGGAACAACTTGCCCTTTCGGCTTTCCTTTTCGGCTTTACTTAGTGTAAAATTAATTATTAAAAAATCTTACGAAATACAATCCAAAAAACAGTCTGGAATCTAGCACCTAACAAACTGAAATACTTTTGAGCTCTCATTTAAACAAAAAAAGCATTTAGGTGCCAATAGTTTGATTTATGGCAGTGAAAGAATTTTGGCGATGCTTTAGCAAAAAAAGGACAAACCATACATCTTATAGTTTAACTTATCTCCGCAATTTTTCTGCTCTAGACTACCGTACTCATATTTTATTAGGGTCGATGTATATATTTTTAGAAAGCGGAAGAAAACCAGGCCCGTCATTTAGGGGGGGGGGGCAGGGGTGTCAATTCCCCCCCCCCCCGACTTTGAGAAATCAATGTATTTACATATAAGTGGGCGTGGCTTTGATGTTTTCCGATGAAATTGCATTGAGTTTGGACCCTCCACCCCCTGGAAAAACTTGAAATGACATCCCTGAAGAAAACTAACAAAGTATTAAATAGTTATTACTAACTAATCAATAATAATGAGTTTTTTATAAAGTATTTCAGACATGTGTTGATATCACTCACTAAATCAGGATGTATCGAAGAAAAGCATATGCCAAAAAACCGTGATTTTTCAGGAGTGCGATTTTAAATTTGAAAGTAATATATCCTATAGAAAATGTAAAAGTCACTGATTATATATTTTCTACGCATTATGTCTTTTAAAAATTTACACTTTCTTCTTCTTTAAGCAGTAAAAAAATTAAATTTTCTTGAAAAAATTTGGTTTTAGTAAACATACAAAAACGGAACTTTTGCTCTTTCACTGCGAAATACTGAGTTATAGAAATGCAGATCTTGCGGTGATATGCTACTCTTTCATGGCAATTCTGTACCTCAGAACCAGACTAACGTAAGTCCATTTCGTCATTTTTCAGTAGAGGGGAAAAACGATGTATTCGACAATCGTTTTTCCCCTCTACCGAAAAATGACGAAAATGGACTTACGTTAGTCTGGTTCTGAGGTACAGAATTTAACAAGAAGTTCTGTCAAGAACTAAACGAGCCTACTTTCCCGCACATCGACATCGGCATTCTAGCATCTGATCATTATTCTCTTGATTATCTAAGACTAAAAATTATGTCAAACATACCTTTAAAAGCAAAATATACCTCTCTCATCAGATGAAATAGACACATAAAAAGTAAATAAATGAATAAATAAAGTTTTGTCGCACCTTTTAAAGAATGTAACTGTTACAGTTCTTCCGTAGAAAAATTCCTCAATTGTTTTCAAAAAAAAATTAAAAGTACAAAGTACATCAAAACACATTTTATCAAAGAAAGAAAAAAAAAGAAAAAAAAAAGAAAAAAAAAAAAGAAAAAAAAAACTCGTCCGTTGATAAAATGTCTCGAATTTCACTTTTAATCCGTTGCCAGTTGTTAAATATGAATAAAGAATAAAATGCCCTAGTGAATGAAACATTTTTGTTACAAAAAAAATCGTCTGCCAAAAAAAATAATAATAATAATAATAAATTCAATAAAACAAATGAATAAATAAACAAAAAATCGTCTGCACAGTCAGTCATTTTTTTTCGGACTGTTTACTCAAAAGTTATTAGGGGTGACAGCTTGCTTGAGCGGTTCAATGTTGAATGAAAAATTGTTCAAATCGGAAATATAAATACGGGAATGAAGTATCCTTGAAAAGTTCTTTCCAACAAAAAAAAGTTTGTTCAAATCGGACTATTCATTAAAAAGTTAGTATCGCGGGACCGGTTATTTGAACGGCTCAAAGTTGAACCAAAAATTGTTCAAATCAAAAAATCAAATATGGGAATGAGCTGTACTCGCCGAGATCTTTCCAACAAAAAAAAGTTTGTCCAAATCAGAATGTTCATTCAAAAGTTATTAGGGGGGGACAGACAGACCGACCGACCGACAGACCGACCGACACACAAATTCCCCATCTCAATACTCTACTTTCAAATTTTTAATTTTTCGATATTCATTTTACCTCTTTATTTTTTTAACTTGGCGATATTTTTTTTAACTTGGCGATATTTTTTGGACTTGGCGATATTTTTTCGATGCATTAAGCTACTTTTAATACTTTTTTCGTCTTTCTTTTATTTTTAACGGGAAAGTAGGCTAAAAACAGGAAAAACTAAAAATCGTTCATTTTTGAGGCATGACACTTTTAAAAAAGTGAACAATTATTGGTTGCTTGCAGCTCTTATGCATACTTCGCAATGACGGGCCATTCATAAGCAAGGTTTCTTTTATTGCTGACTGTTTTTTTTTTTGACCTGTGTGATGGCGTTTGCAGGCAGAACTTGGTACAACTGTTTTAAACCTTTCTCGATAAAGTGACATGCAGCATTAAATCGTCTTTGTTTAATAAATTTGTGACATATTTCCCATTTCTCAGTTTTTATATTTTCGTGCACGTAGCGTTTCGGCATTATCTTTGCGACCACACGTTGCTATGTGATTTTTGCTTAGTATCATCCTCTCTTTTTAATCATCACCATCTACTTTTTAAAATTTTGACCACACATTCTCTACTCACCAATGATTTGACGAACATTTGCTATTTTCTAAAAATAATGTAGCAAATTTTCTCTGAAATCCAACTAGACATAAAGGAAAAAAAGACTTTCGCAATTAAAAAGCGATAGGCTTAGAATATTGAATGTTTTAGAACCGTAATATCTGTAATATCCATAATAACCGTAATAACTGTATTATGTTGATTTAACTCATTGAATATATTTTAAATCTGAATACTACTTAGTCGTTATGGTTTAGTGAGAAGCATCAAAATGAAAGCAGATTTATTGACTTATTAACATTTTACTTTAATTATTTGCATACTGTTATTTATATAAGAATACAGATATAATTCTTTAAATTATATTAAAGTAATTCCTTAACGTCTAAGTTACGGAAAAGTGGAGCATTACTTCGAAATTAAAACTGCACGGAGTTTTTCATACAGCGTATTAAAAATAAAAAGTAATTTAAAACCTTAATAAGAAATTAATTAACTCAATTATTTATGCACTAAGCAAGCTAAAGCATAATTGAAATTGTCTGAAAACCCACTGGTAAATAATGGGAAGTACGAGTATATCAGTAGCGCTGAAATGACAAGCTCAATTGTCTTGAAATATTACAAATGGGCCACACCCATTGTCGACCTTAAATAGCATCAAAACAAGTTTCTTTCATTAGAAAAGCAATTGAAAAGATTTGCTTTACCGCTTCATACTTAAAAGAACATGGAAAAACCTGACTTTACGACACGCTTTTCAAAGGTGTGTACCTCACTTAATATTTTTTTTTTTTTTTTGGTATATTTTCCGTTCTAAGTTTTCTATGAACTGGCATTCATCATACACAACAATGAAAACTTTTCTACTCTAAAGTAGAAATCTTATTCAGCTGAAACATTGTTCGCGGAAACGCAGAGACGTGAATATTCGATGGTGCAACCTGTAGTTTCAGCAGTGTACCGTAAAATGGGGTGTATAGGAACAGCGGGGTCAATCGGAATAAAACTTCCAGATCGTACAAAGAAATTCTTCATAAATATAATATTGGGTATTTGTCGCCATGAATTTTTTTTTTAGAAAGGTAAGATCATAGGAAGTAGGAAAAAATTACTTTTGTCAATCTGGCAACGCTACTGGCTTCTAAGGAGGGTTGCACGTGGAATGCTAAAAAACGTCACATTTTCATAGACTGCAAAACTTCATATGCAAGAACAAACCTTCTTATATTTGAAAACCAAGAGTGGTATGTTTCAATTATACATGTATCTGAACAACAGAATACCACATTAGAATTTACATTTTTAGCCTACTTTCCCGTTAAAAATAAAAGAAAGACGAAAAAAGTATTAAAAGTAGCTTAATGCATCTAAAAAATATCGCCAAGTCCAAAAAATATCGCCAAGTTAAAAAAATATCGCCAAGTCCAAAAAATATCGCCAAGTAAAAAAATAAAAAGGTAAAATGAATATCGAAAAATTAAAAATTTGAAAGTAGGGTATTGAGATGGGGAATTTGTGCGTCGGTCGGTCGGTCGGTCGATCGGTCGGTCGGTCGGTCTGTCTGTCCCCCCCCTAATAACTTTTGAATGAACATTCCGATTTGGACCAACTTTTTTTTGTTGGAAAGATCTCGGCGAGTACAGCTCATTCCCATATTTGATTTTTTGATTTGAACAATTTTTGGTTCAACTTTGAGCCGTTCAAAAAACCGGTCCCGCGATACTAACTTTTTAATGAACAGTCCGATTTGAACAAACTTTTTTTTGTTGGAAAGAACTTTTCAAGGGTACTTCATTCCCGTATTTACATTTCCGATTTGAATAATTTTTCGTTCAACATTGAACCGCTCAATCAAGCTGTCACCCCTAATAACTTTTGAATGAACAGTCCGATTTAAACAAATTTTTTTTTGTTTGAAGCATCTCGGCAAGGATACTTTATTACCGTATTTAAAATTTCAATTTGAACACTTTTGGTTCAACATTGAACCGTTTAAGCAACCTTTCTCCACCTAATAAATTTTGAGTGAACAGTCCGAATGGAATAATTTTTTTTTTTTGTTCGAAAGATCTCAGCGAGTGCAGCTCATTCCCATATTTGATTTTTCGATTTGGACAATTTTTGGTTCAACTTTGAACCGTTCAAAAAACCGGTCCCGCGATGCTAACTTTTGGGTGAACAATCCGATTTGAACAAACTTTTTTTTGTTCGAAAGATCTTTTCAAGGATACTTCATTCCCGTATCTACATTTTCGATTTGAACAATTTTTCGTTCAACATTGAACCGCTCAATCAAGCTGTTACCCCTAATAACTTTTGAGTGAACCGTCCGAATGGAATAAACTTTTTTTTGTTTGAAAGATCTCGGAGAGGCTTTCCCATACATTCCCATATTTCGCTTTTTGATTTGAACCATTTTTCGTTCAATATTGAACCGTTCAGAAAAAAAATTAACATTAAGCGTCTACGGGGAATTTAAGTTGAATGTTGATCCTGAACTTAAAGTCGGATTTCCTTCAAACTAACTTTGTAAGAAAATGGTTTTGATAAATAATGTTTGTAACGTACTTTTCTGAGTAATCTTCTGTGAGGACTCTGATTCCGACTCCGACTCCGACTCCGCAAACATGGCGGAAATGCAGGCTCAGAAAAAAAATTACTGACTGTGCAGACGATTTTTTGTTTATTTATTCATTTGTTTTATTTTATTTATTATTATTATCATTATTTTTTGGCAGACGATGTTTTTTTTGTAACAAAAATTTTTCATTCACGAGAACATTTTATTCTTTATTTATATTTAACAACTGGCAACAGATTAAAAGTGAAATTTGAGACATTTTATTAACGGACGAGTTCTTTTTTTCTTTTTTTTTTCTTTCTTTGATAAAATGTGTTTTGATGCTCTTTGTACTTTTATTTATTTATTTTATTATTATTATTATTATTATTATTATTATTTTGAAAACGATGGAGGATTTTTTCTACGGCGGAACTGTAACAGTTACACTCTTTAAAAAGTGCGACAAAACTTTATTTATTCGTTAATTGCTTTTCACGTGTCTATTTCATCTGATGAAAGGGGTATATTTGCTTTTCGAAATCATCTCTAAGTGATAAAAAGGTACGTTTGACATAATTTTAAATCTCAGATAATAAAGAGAATAATGATCAGATGCGAGAATGCCGATGTCGATGTACGGGAAAGTAGGCTCGTTTAGTTCTTGACAGAACTTCTTGTTTATAAATTGTGTCATCAAAATGAAGAATTCGGAAAAATGCCATAGGGAAAAAATTTGCGGGGTGAATCGGAACACTTAGTTCTGTTGTTCCAATTCAAACTTATTTGAAGGAAACTGTTTGAAAAATCAAGATTCTAACCCCAATTCTTCTAATCAAGACTAGGACAAGGATTTATTTCTGTTTATCCCTTCTCGTGAGCAACTAAATCTTAGAATGACAAAAAAATGCAGATTTCAAAAGATTTTTTCTCCAGGAGACTCCTTTTTACTTAAAATACGAGGGGGAAAGTCACATAGACTTTATGTAGTAAAAGTCCAGCACACAGACAGTGATGAATAAGAGAAAAAATCTTTTAGGACAATCCCCGAAACCCAGAGATTTTAAGAAACTAAAGAAAAGGCAGAGTTCATCCCAGGAGATGCTATGAAAAAACTTAAGAGAAAACACAATTGCTAGTTTTAAGGACAAGTACATATTTTTGGACAACATAAGTGACTTCCATTCATGTTAAATCTTTGTATTTTAATTCAAAAGCATTTCTTAAAATTAATTATATTTTTTTATAAGTTCAAAATTATTTTGAATTTTGACAAATTATAAACGTTTACTGGTATTGAAATTATACATTAATTTAACAGTAATTATCTGTTCTTATTCTCCCCCATCAATATTACTCATGTTTGTGAGACCTATTACAGGTTAAATTGAAAAAAAGTAAAAAATTTAACATGTGTTCCGATTGACCCCTATCTGCGGGGTGATTCGGAACACCCCTAAATTCCTATACATCTGAATAATAACTGTTCGAAATGTTTTGTCTTTGCTTGGAGTATCAAAAGTAAAACAAGACCGAAGTTTTTACCCAAAAAATCAAATTAAAAAAAAATCTTTTAACTGCTTTTTTACAATTAAAGCTGAAAAGTGTTCCGATTCACCCCATTTTACGGTACTCTTCATCCGATACTCAGGTGTATAATTATAAAAACATAGGAGTGATAATAAGGTGAACAATGGCCTTATTGGGCTACAATCTACTTTTTTAAATCATTAAAGCAGAGGAAAAAAAAAAAGCAGCTCACGACAACTTTTTTCTTATTGAATTTCTCAATGACATAAATTATCCCACCCTCCAAAAAAATATAAATAAACACATTTTTTTTTCTATTAAACTAAAGTGCACCATGAAGAACTAAAATTTACGTTAAAATAAAATCAGGCAGTTTTGACATCGCTCATCTGTAATAACTGTGTGCCCTATTGGGCTACAATCTACTTTTCTAGATTATTAAATCACAGGAAAAAATAACGGTCCACGGCATTTTTTTTTTCTCTTTCAATTTTTTAAAGACATAAACTGTCTACCCCCCCCCCCCAAAAAAATAAAATAAAATAAAGTAAATCAACACATTTTTATACTATCAAACTACAGTGCACCATGAAGAACTAAAATGTACTTAATATAAAATCAGTTATTTTCGACATCTCTCATATATAATAATCGTGTGCCCTACCGTGTTGACTGGTTATCGAAAACTGCTTGTATACAACGTTTTATCGTGATTTACTAATTCTGATGACGAGGAAGTCACAATCTAGCCAATTCTTGTTATGCTGTATGGGTGGGGGGGAGGAGTATGGCTTTATCTGCATCTTATTTGACGTATCTACCTTTCATATAGATAGATACCAGGGAGACTTCGTGACATCCATTGAATCTCCTTACGGCACCTTAGGAGTCAAGGCTTAAATTAAAACGTTTAGGAAAAACTAGAGGAAGGTTTAATAGTTTTTTAGATACTTTTTAACTTTTACCGTTTTACTTTAACTATTGTATGCTTAATATGTAGCTGTATTAAAGACTTGAAAAAGGTAATATCAAAAGGGTTCACAAAATACAATCTTCAAATTACTCATTAAAAAGGGAAACTCAAAAATAATATTGCAGTTTAAAAAGTCTAGATTGACGCAAGAATAAAACTTGTTTTCGAACTTCTACGTTTTGTAATTTAAAAAAAAATGTGTATAGTTAGTTTATTAATTTGCGTTATGAATCCATTATTCTTAAAATTATCTTCCCAACTCTTGATTATAACTTTTTCATAAAATAAGAAAAACATTTTAAGGCGAGTAAAGTTAACTAATGAAAAGTGTTTAAATTACTAGTTGCAAACATTTAATTTAATTCAATAACTTAATGTAAAGTAATTAGACGGTCCTCTTGCTCAATGTATTTACTCTCCTTTGCTAAGTTTTTTGACAATATTTTTTATTTCGTAGCAATTAAAAGAATTAGAACGGACATTTTTTTTTCTCTTTTCTTTCTTGTTTATTAAGAGCGACAAAAATAATGCACTTTACGTAATCTAAAGAAAAACAATGAAAAATAAAAAATCGTAAACTCGAAGTTATGCGAGTTTTTAAAAGTGTACCTAATTCCTTGCAGAAATACTTTAAAAATAAGCGTTTTTCCATATGTATAAGATTTTTGACATAATCACGGCCATTTATTCTTTTAGAACTAAAATGAGAGTTAATTTAATCATTCGTAAAATTATGCTGCGCAATTTAAATAATTGTAATTCTTTCCGACACAATATTCAAAATAACATCATAAGAAAATGCTAACTGAAATGTAGATTTCCCATTCTCGACAGTGCAAATTTTAGCTTAGTTAAGTAATAACCAAAAGGTTTTCAACTACTGAATGTTAATGAGTCTTTCGAATGCATAGTTGTAAAGTTGTCCATCATGTTTTTCAAACACACATCTAATTATGAAATGAGTTGCCGTCCATAAGCCAGGGCTAAGGCAGAACTGAAGCAAATACATCCACAGCTCGGTCATGACATTCTGAAACTACAGTTTCGTCCTTATTTTGGACTCCTCAGTCATGAATAGCCAATAACGAGTTCACACATCTAATTAGAGCTTCAGAACACATTTCTTTCTTTAAACATTTAATTTTTAAACTGGTGGATGTAAGATTAGTCAAAGCATATCGTCCGACATATTATGGACGTTTCTTTACCCCCCCCCCCCAAAAAAAAAAATCTCACTGAAGAACACAAATGCTTTGTGCGGGTCAGCTAGTAATTTTATTTTTGGTACATATTATAATTTATAAAACATTGAACGACAGCATGAGCTTTTAAACTCAAACTGTGAATAAAAATATAAGTACTGTTTTATTTTCAAAACTTGTCGTTAGCAAAAACAAAGAGTTCACTACATAAAAATCCTTTTTTGCAAAACCCTTATTTTTGCTTGGTTTTTATTTTTTTAAGTAAAACTTCAAGCCTTTTTTTGCGTTTCTTTACTTCTTTTTTGAATCTGAAATGTTTGCCGTCCATTGGAGAGTTGTATCAATACATACTGCTTTTACATTTTGCTTTCTCTGCACATACTTCTTACTCACCCAACAAAGAGCCACTATCTTTTCCACCGCTACATTTTCTAATTACTTTAAGAATAAATTTTATTTTTCTCAAAACTTAGTTTTAGATATTAAGCTTTTATTGTCTCCTGGTATGTGAAAATTGACTTTTAGAAAAGAGTAAAGTAATTTTTTTTAGTAATAGAACTGTTTTATAGTTTAAACTATTACATTTTTTTTACAATGGCAAAACCTACTAAGCGGATTCCCTAATGGGCAATTACACGGTCAGAGACGTAGCAGTTTTCTACAAAACAGCTTACAAAGCTTAAAAATATGTTGACTTCTTGTTTAATTTTACGAACTTAGTGACAAACATGATCTTTACTATATAATGCAGTAAAATTTTGAAAATTTTTAGGAAAAATATTGAAATTGTAGCTTTTTTCTGCAAAGGACGTATCTGTGAGATACGTCTGTTACGGAGCCGAAATATCATCACATAAATACTCTTTGTGGACATTTTTAAAATTTAACAGTAATTTAAAGAGGTAGAGTCCATGTTCTTCAAAAATCCATGCAACGAAACGAAAACCTAACACACTCGGAGTCTTTGCAGGCTGTTTTGTGCAACAAGCATTTTTTTTCAAAATGGAATTGCTCTAATATGTGAAACTAACAAGGATTAGTTAGTAAAAGAAAGCATTCTAGCCTTCTAATAATTACTTTTCAAATGATTTTAATTGCGGAACTTTAAATTTGGGTTGTATTTACACCAATCGATTACGATATGCAAATGAAAACGATTAAAACAGAGGAAAACGTGTAGCTTAAGTAAGTAGTCCCGGAAATGTGATACCAGAGCCACACCCATTGTCAGAGTTCATTTCCTTGCTTCAAGACATTATGAAAGCAGATCTCTAAAAATGAGATTTTTCTTCTTTTTTTAAATCAAGAATATACCCTTTTGTGCTTGTAATGTTGATTTGTCGGAAGTAATTTACTCATAGGGTCAGCACGTTGCTCATGAATACAAATTATTACGTCAATTATATTTGCAAAATATTGTTTAAAATAAAAATTGCTGTTTAACTTAATTTAAATGTATCGATATATATCTATGCTAATTTAGCTCTTTATTACGTACTTAAAATAATGTGATCTTAACTTTTAAAAAGCAGATCATTTTACTTCAGCGCTGCTATAATGGCGCTGTAAATATAGCACATTGTTAAATTTTCAAAACTGTTTCTTTGAATTCATGATGAAGTTGAAGTTTTTGTTGCCAAAAAATACGGATGAATTTTGGAACATTTCTTTTAACATGAAAATCCAGTGTGTGTGATCATTTTTGTAGGAGTTATTTATCGAATTTAAAATTACTGGTTACTACAAAGAATATAAGAATGGTGACGTTAGGGTTTCGGGCTAGGTGCAATTAATAAGTAATCTTCTTAGTTACTAAAAATAAAAAGAAAATATTTGTAACAGAAATTCGTGACAACAGGATGTGTAAAAATAGGAGCGAATCATAAAACCCTTCGATGATCGTGGAAGTATACCCTGAGTTTAATCTGCAATGGAGCTCACAGGAGGTGAATTTCAGCATATTTTTTCTATTTTAAGCACATTTTTACATTTTGGAAGAAATTTAGCGTCGTTACGTACAAAACTTTGGAAGACTTTAGGACTGGTACTTATTTGCTTTTGATTAAGTCCTAAATATACGCATGGTAGTTTTAATGCAATCAAACAGTTATTTTACATCATTTTACTACTACGAAAAAATTGTAAGTAAAATGCTGCTAGTTTATCTAAGAAAAATGGATAGTTCTTCAGTTTCTGTCAGTTTTTTAAAAGCGTTTATGCGAAATTGTTTACGTAAACACCTTTGCACTTCTCTGAAAATAGCAGTAAACAATGATAGCACAACTGATCGCTGTGCGTACAGCTTGTTCCTGTATAATCTGCAAAACCATTACTTTCGCAACCATTCGTCCTAGATGCATTCCAAAATGCTCAAAATAAAGTGCAGAGTTAAGACAATAAAAGTTTGAAGCAAAACAAAGTGAAAGATACGAAATGTACCTTTTTGTATAGGCAGTAGGTAATTTACATTTGTTTCTTAATAGCCTTTCTCAGTAGCCATATGTTTTTGCTTCAAAAATTGTCGTTTTTTTGACAGATACATCCAATCTTATCTTTTGCACGGTTCCTTAAAATTTTGAGCTCGAATATCTGCTTGAGTTTTGATCGTAAATATTTCAAATGTAATGGGTGTCAATTAGTTTGAACTTTCCCCAAATATGAGTTGGAAGACTTAGGGTCCGTTTAAAAAGTTAGATTTTGTATTGTTCCACTTTTTCCCGCTTCAACCTCTTATTATCGTTACTCTGCACCTTTTTTCGGCATTTTTGCGTTTGGAAATACGTCTCTAGGACAAACGGTTGCGAAATAAAAGGTCCTGCAGGTTTAACGAAGAAAAACTGCACTGTAAAAAATGAATGTTGTTTTTACAGTATAATGCATCAGGGTCGTGGTAGCCCGATCGGTAAGGCGTCGGACTCGTGTTCGGAGGGACCCGGGTTCGATCCCAGTCGATCAAAGATCCACCGTCTTGATTAATGGTGGCTGGGGGACGTTAAAAATGTCGTGGTCACAAAGTCCTCCAAGTGAAACGATACCTCTGGGGGTGCTGGGCCAAGGGGTTTGCTCGACCCTTGGTCTGGTTCAAAAAGAACAGAGCGCACTTCAGGGTCCTATCCCGGTTAAACCACGAGTTGTGGTAGGTACGCTGGACCCTGGAGTGTGTGAAGTGAAGTGAAGTATAATGCATCAAATTTTATAGCAATAAACTGTAAAACTAGCTAATTTTACAGTAATAAACTGTAATATTGCTAGCTTTACAGTATTAAACTGTCAAATTGCTAATTTTGCAGTAATAAGTTGTAAAAGTGATAATTTTAGTTTATTAACGTGTATTTTACAGTTTTAAACTGAAACCTCTGCTGCCAGTATTATACTGTTGCTTCTACAGTATAATACAGCTAAATTTTACTACAATGAACTGTAAAATTCCTAACTTTGCTGTAAGAAACTGCAAAATTGCTAGTTTTATAGTTTATTGCTGTGCATTTTGCAGTTTTAAATTAGAACCTTAGCTGCCATTATTATACTGTAAAAACAAAAGTTCATTTTCTGCAGTGTGCATTTAACAATTCGTAGTTAAATAGCCAAACCACACGGGGTTTTAGAGGCATTCTAAACATTCTAGTGCCCACGCATCATCCAAAGTTTGACCGTTTTTCTTTCATTTGCATTGTTTCCGATGTTGAGTTATTTTTCTCTTCCTCCTTCTCTCCTTCCGCTTTATTGAAGAATTTAGCGCCCTTTTTTCTCCTTTGATGTGGCATCTCCTTTGAAGTTCAACTTTCCCCTTTACATATGCTAATGTGCGAGTTTCTGTTCTTTTGTACACGAAGCACCTTCTTTTTGCTCCCAAAACTTATAAGTGAAATTGAAACGTGAATATTCGATGCCGCTCACAAAAACTGCTATGCTTTTTAATAAATTATGGATAGGTAATTGTTTAGAGGACGCTTTCGTTTTAAAGCTTGTCTTTTCAAAGTTATTTATGCCAGCCAAAGTGTTATAGAAAACGAATATTTTGAATTTATATTATCTCACATTATTGCCTCTTTATGCAATGACAACTTATCACGTGGAAAAGCAAAACAGGTTGAGTAAACATAATTATTTAGTTTTCCACAGTGGGCCTGTTAAAAAGGAGATTGATTGATATAACTGGTTTCCATCCTATTAATATTTTCTAAGATTACCCCATTTTAAACTGGGAGTTTTAATGTTCTATCTTTTCCTAGTTTCCAAATAATAGAGTAAAAAAACAAAATATATTAAATTTTTCATCAATATTAAAACATAAATACAAAATTTACGATATGATCTAAAAAAAGCACCCTACAAAAGCTCACACAGTTAAACACACTTTTTAGACACATTAATTTTAAACCCTATCCTCTATATTGACAGCGACATGGAATGCAAAATGGTGATAATCACAAAAGGCTACGTTTCGTATTTCAGTGAATATGTAGACGTTTTAACATACCCGTCATTTAGGGGTGCAGGGGGGTCGAAAGCTCCCCTGACTTTGAGAAATCAATGTATATACACATAAGTGGGCGTGGCTTTTGTTGTTGTCTATAGAAATTACATTGTGCTTGCACCCTTTGCCCCCCCCCCCCTGGAAAAACTTGAAATGACGTCCCGGGGTTTTATTTATTTATTTATTTTTTTTTTTTGTGTTCGAATTATTGTTTTATACTCTTGATTTCCCTAAATATAAGTTACGGGATCTAGCAGCCGTATATAAATTTCGTATTTTTTACTTTACCAATTTTCTTTTTTGCTTCGAATGCTTAATATATTAACTAGTTTAAGCAATGTTTTCAATAAAATCTAGGACGAATGATTGCGAAAATAATGGTCCTGCAGGTTGAGCGGGAATTCACCGGAAAATGAATGTTGATTTTACAGTATAATAAAGCTAATTTTATAGTAATAAACTGTAAAAATTGCTAAATTTACAGTAATAAGCTGTAAAACTTCTACTTTTACAGTAATAAACTGTAAAATCGCTCATTTTACAGTAATAAATTGAAAAACTATTAATTTTACAGTTTATTACCGTGCTTTTTAGTTGTAACCCTTCACTGCACGATTTTTTATATTTTCATGAAAAAAAATCATATGTTACCTTTTAAATAGCCCTGAGTTCAGGAAAAATGAAGAAAAAAATTAATCTTAAAAATGTGTGCCAAAAATGATGTTTTGACTGTTTGTTCCACGTATGGCACAAAGCACTTAGTATAAGCTTACACCGATAAGTGTAATAATCTACAATGTGTTTTGTGCCATAAGTGGAACAAACAATTTTTACCACTAAGTACAGCATTTATATCTAAACATTTTTAGAACAAAGAAAATAATGATTAAGCACACTTCTTACTGTAATGCAGACATTCTATCCTATACTATAATACGAGAGATGTTTGCCAAGTCGAAAATCGCCCCAGAATTAATAAACTCCGGTAAACTTGGGGGTCTGGGGTTTTTGGCCACGAGGAATCGATTGGTGCCGGTTTTGAAGCGCTACGGTCGAGCAGTTCGGAGTTACAGATAGGATTCATTAAAAGTTTGAGAAGATTTCTTACTACGCCATTTTCTTTATGATTACTCTTATTGTTAGTTTCATAGCAACCACGTTTTAATAGTGGATTTCATATTTAATCACATCAGCGTAAATTTATATTTTTATGGTATTTGGCAAATAATTTTCGGCAACACGTTAAAATTGTTATTGTTTTTGAAATTTAAAAGAGATCGATCAAAATAAAGTTAGAATTGGGTATGGGCCGCGGTAGAGCCGCTATATAGACAGGCCGACGCATCAAGCTTAAGTTTCACCACTTTGGATCCAACTCATTAACTTTCACTTTCATTTTTCATTGTTGAGGAATTAGGGTTACCAGAGCAAAGTTTCGGGACATTGCCAAGCTTTGTTAAATTTACGTAAAAAGTTACCAAAAAGCGATAACTCGCCAGAAAAGACAATCCTCACACACGCGCTGGATCCAAAGTGGTCAAACTTAATCTTGATGTGTCGGCTCGTATGTATAGGGGCCTGAGGCCGCGGTAGTCCAATCGGTAAGTCGTCGGACTCGTAACCGGAGGGTCTCGGGTCGATCATGTAGCCGCCCATCAAAGATCCACCGTCTTCATTAATGGTGGCTGGGGGACGTTAAAAATGTTCGTGGTCAAAAAATCCTCCAAGTGAAACGAAACTTCTGGGGGGTGCTGGGCCAAGGGTTTGCTCGGCCCTTGGGCCTGGTTCAAAAATGAACAGAGCGCTCTTCAGGGCCCCATCCCGGTTAAAAAGCGAGTTGTGGTATGTACGGGCGGGGGGGGGGGGGCTGGAGTGTGAAGTGAAGTGAAAATCAAACCAACTGGAACCAAATGCGTACTGGAGAACAGGGACTCTGCATCCATTCTCATCAACCCCTCCCGCGCCTTCGGCGCCAAATGAAATGAAATTAGGTGTGATTTTACGGTGAGCATGGATTACATAGGGTTGTGTTTTTTAATATAAATTACGGCTGCTTTAAATGCGTAATTGTGACCAAAGGCTCAAAACTACTTTTCAAGTTTATCTAAATAAGTACTTCGCACTTTAAAAAAAAACACGAGTTTGCAAACCTCTTTTTTTTAACCGAGCGGGCTCGGTCCCCAGGTACATACGAGGAATAGTTGCCAAGTCGAAAATCGCCCCAGAATTAATAAACTCCGGCAAACTTGGGGGTCTGGGGGTTTTTGGCCACGAGGAATCGATTGGCGCCGGTTTTGAAGCGCTACGGTCGAGCAGTTCGGAGTTACAGATAGGATATTTTTCCTTGTCTATTGCCTAATAGGTTTCAAGCGGTAACGTGCTGCCATCTATAGCCAATATGGCGAACTAATTCCAAATATTCGAATTTCCAAAAAAGCATTTAAGGAACTGATTTCGATTTCAAATCACCGTCAACAAAGTCCGACATTTCAACATTCATCAGGTTTCAAGCTACATTTTCAACATGCATAACGCACCTCTACATGAAATTCTTCAAGGAGCCGGATTTTTGGAACAACAAGCGATCAACTCAATTCTACCCGCAAATGGACGACTAGAAGATACCGTCATTGTCACCCGCTGGTTATTCAAAAGCAAGAACTAATACCTAGACTAATGCATAAAAATCACACTAAACTGTTATAGCAATGTTCCAGAAGGGGCACAAAGCCCAGTTTAACTGCATTTAAAGTTCATAGGAATATATGAGGGTTTATTTGGTTTGTGCCAGATCAGGCACACCATGCAGTGAAGGATTAAACTGGAATCTCTGGTGCCAGTGTAACACTGTTGTTTTTACAGTATCATAAAGTTAAGTTTTACTGCAATAACTACAAAATTTCTAACTTCTCAGTAAAAAACTGTAAAATTCCTACTTTTACAGTTTATTACTGTGCATTTTACAGTTTTAAATTGGAATCTCGGCTGCCAGCATTATACTGTAAAAACAACAGTTCCTTTTTTTGCTGTGCACGCTCGCGCACAAGCAAACAAGCTCTTATAAATGTTGCTTCATCTGTGTTTTTTAAATACTAACTTAATGTTATTATGCACCACATCTTCTTATGAAACATATTTTTCTTTTAGGGTACACGTGGAAGCGGATCCATACAATCCTCTTGGCTTAGAGTTGGTTTTTGAAGATGTTCGATACGAGGACCGAGGAACGTACACATGCTCTGCAATCATAGATGGGCAAGAGAGGAAAACACACTTCATGCTAACAGTTTACCGTACGTACGTGTTTCAGTTCTCTTATTCTTTTTGAGCCGTCTAATGTAGGCTTAGCACTTTCAAAATGCAATATTTTAGTGCAGCAATACAGATGAGTTTTAATTTATTTCTGACTGTTTTGCTCCTGTTAAAAAACAGCGAGATCCCAGATGTTTAAAGACACGCACACACTTACAGACCTACACACTTCATATGTATAGTCTAAGATCCCAATAGGTCGAGTTTCCTAAAATTATTGACATGAGTTAAAAGTAAAAGTTGCAAATAAAACGATAAAGTAAAAGTTTCTACCTGCATCAGATCCCTAATCAGGATTGTCAGGGGCTAAAAGGTGCTAAAAAATGACTGATTTACCCTCATCGAGTTTATTAAAACTGTTGACATAAATGGAGAGTGGAAGTTGTAAATAAAACGGAAACATAGGGTTGTCTACCTTTTTCGGATCCCTAATCAGGGTTGTCAGGGGCTAAAAGGTGCCAAAAATGACTGATTTATTCTGATTGAGTTTCTTAGCCCCTGACAATATTGGTTAGGGATCTTAAAACTGTAGACAACCTTATATTGTTGTTTTATTTTTATCTTCAGTCAGTTTTTGACACCTTTTAGCCCCTGACAACCCTGATTAGGAATCTGAAACAGGAAAAAACTTTTACTTTAGCGTTTTATTCGCAACTTTTACTCTTCATTCATGTTAATAATTTTAGGAAACTCTATGAAGGTAGGTCAACCCTAGTGGGATCTTATACTAGTATATATGTATAGATAACCAATAAGTACGGCGCTAAAGCTTAAACTGTTCAAATGGATATAAGCTCTCAAATGGGACTCATACAGTGTAATTTTGTAGAATGTCCTTATTCATAGGGCTTGTTCTTTGTCATTTAAGTGTTTGGCCAGAACTCTATTTCTTTGAAGTATTCATTCTTAAATGATAGTTTCAAATTAGCATGATGTGTTACGTTTACTTTTAGAGACTATTTTAAACTTGAAATTTATATTTTACGAAATCTTAAAGTAATGTGAAGAAATACAATTTAAAAGGGTCTTCGAATAAGCATAAAAACGTTTTAAATGTTTAAATTCCGTACTAGTTTAACCGAGATCATATATGGGAAAGAACTTTGCACATATCAATATATAGTACAGTATAGAGGAATCTATACTGTTACACACTGGTGTAGAGAAACCTTAGCTCTTTACTCCTTTCCGCCTATATCTCCACTAGAGAGCGCTGCAAGCGCTATTAGAATACGTAAGTATGTTACGTATGTTATAATTTTAGAGAAGCACTTGGCCTCTTAGAGTTTGAACTTCGAACCTTCGAGCACACGAGCTCTGCCCTGTGCGAGCGATTCAATCGCTTAACTTTGAAACTTCATCATCAGCTCATTCCATGTAAATAACCATTTGTATATAGTGTTTAATAGTAGTAATTAAAAATGTTAAAAATTGGATGAAGAATTCGTCAATTAAGTATTGTGTCATCTTTAGAATGAACCACCG
>JAXGGA010014439.1:0-32121 GCA_038373865.1 Uloborus plumipes
TCGACTGCATTTACTTTGAAAATGTTCCCTTTATCCCCACCCTTGACAAAATTTGAAATGACGGATCTGAGTCTGATATAAGTTTACTAATAGCACATGATTTTTCTTTTCATGTCAAAACTTTTGATTACTTTCTGTGCTGATAAACAAAAAGTTTTACAGTCGAACCTCGCCAATTCAAACATGCTTAAAACGAAATACTGCAAATACGAAATAAATTTTCTATCCCCGTCCTGCTGTTTTTTGTGTATTTTTATCCGAATAAAACGAACAATGGTTAAGACAAATTGACATTTTCCCTTGCAGCTTGTTTTAACGTGGTTTGGCTGCATAGTGCATCCTACACTGCTTACATTTATAATTAGCTGTAAAGAGTTTTTTTTTTTTTTTTTGAAGGAAGCTGTGTCTTTATTCGTATGAGAATACCTTCCGTCGCAAATTTTACTTGGACCGGGATTAAACTGAAAAAAAGTTAAGGTCCGTATCCGTATCCGCTGATGTAGGATCGAATAATCCGTATCCGCACAAGGGCGAATCTAGGAAATTTTCAAGAGAGAGGTGATTGATTGTATTAGGTATATTTTACTACAAATTTTAGTCTACAAATTTTGACCTTGTATGTTTTGGCCTGCAATTACAAAACGCATCTTTAAGAGAGGCCTAAACCTCACTTCAGCTAGCATCAAAGATAATCTAAAAATGGCTTTTTGGAACTTCAATATTGAAAATTTACCAGTGGTGAGTCCCTAAAGGCAGTGGCCATCGCCCCGATTACCCCTCCCTTTTATCCGTCCCGGTATCTGTATTTGTCCGCGAATCTACATTTTTAACCATACGCGACATACGACACTTGTTCACATTTCAGGTTAAAGTGGGCTCCGCCCCGGTACCTGTACAAAATTATAAGAATAGCAATAACAGCTAGTTTCTACCATACCATCACACAGGTGCTTCTGACTCCTAGCGAAATGCGGTATCGCCGCTCCATCAATCAGGAGATGTACTCTTTATTCCACTGAAATTTAAGATAAACTATTTTAAAAGCACACACAATGAAAAATTGCTAAAGTAACCCATTTTTAAGAAATATAATACTATGAAATTCAGAACTAAGTCTATAAAATAAGTATAAGCATCGACAAAATAGTTGAAAGTGTTGAAGCAATAATTCGTTTACAAACGTATAATCTACTAGCAGTGGCGGATTTAAAAATAGGTTTGCGAGGCTATAGACAATGGTAGCAAACTTTCATAAGCAGCAATTTTTGCATACAAAACTTCTTTTCTTCCCATCGGCCACTAGTAACTGAAAACTCATTTCATCAAATTAGTTTTACTTTTTCTATAAATGTAGCATTGGGGTCATTTTTTTTCAGTCTATAGCCCTCAATTTCCCTTTCTTTTTTTTCAGTCTGTTGATGGTGAATATATTTAGCCTACGTTACACTACACAACAGACGGTGCACTCATAAATCCGCTTATCAAATTTATCGTATGAAATCTTTGCCTAAAACCAGTTTTCGGTTTCTTCTGATACCAGCAGACTGATTTTTAATTCCATTTCTGAAAACAAATTTTAGTTTTCCGAAAAAAAATTTTAAAAACTAGAAAAGAATCTTAATCCTTTTATACCCTGAATAAAACATTTTCAACAAGTATTACCAGCAATGCCAGAAATCGCCAGTGCCAATGTCTTTCTGTGAATGATTTAGAATCTTGGAACAGAGAAATTTCCCTGTTTCGAATTTCTTTTGTTTGCAGCAAAAACATTAAAAGAAGCTTTCAAACTAAATTTCTTTCGCTGTCTGAAAATATTACCCAAAAGCTTATTCAAGACTAATCCCAACGCACTCAATTCAAAAACCACATCTGCTAATACCTTACTACAATTAAAGAGCAGTAGAATCCTTTGAGCTTTCTCTAAATCCCATGGAATAAATCCTCGGTCTTGTAGGACACAAACTGGTTCGCCATCTTTGTACACACTAAATTGGATATTTCTGCATTCGAACGAATGTTTTCCAGCTTATTCTTTTGAGAAATAAACGAAGGCATTTACTTACCATTATATACATGCAGCACTTTCAAACAGTTAAAGTTTTCCAATATTAATTATTGCACATATTTACAGTAAAAAGGAAACCGGCGTAGAATCCTTCTCGACACTCCATCAAATTCTATTCAAAAATAACTCTCCGAAATTGTCTTTTATTATCGTTCGAGCCATCATCCATTGCCATTCAACCAATATGAATATAATTGGAAAATGAATTTAAACGCAATAATCGTCTGCTCGCGTTGAAACAGTTTAATTTCAAGTAATTATTAACTAAAAATATTTTATTAATCGTCTGCGTGCACTAATATAATAATTGAAATAAGAAAAATAAAATGAAATGACAATGTAAATTTAACTCTTTATCTCATACTTGACGGATGTTTACATTATTGAAGTTCTTTAACAAAAATTTCAGTTGGAGAAACCTTTTAGTGGACAAATGTACACTACGCTATACATACTTTGAAATACAGTTTCTCTTTAAGATTTCATGTTTTTCCTACACTATTCTAAAAGCTGGAAGCCAAAGAATATCGTCCTGCAGGGCTAATAATGGAAAAACGTTATTGTCAAAAATCATTCAATCGTAAGTCATATTTTTCAACATTTGTTCAGTAGCGAAATTAAGACTCAGGTTTTGCTAATTTAAGAACCATGGGAGATATGTGCCCCTAATTTCTACATTTATTTCATAAGGAACCCAAAGCAAATAATTTGCAAGTTATACTTTTTCAATTTATTAATCTTTATATTATAAAGAATAAATAACCTAAATATTATTTTAAAAATATGCTTTCCTTTTAACTTTGAAAATCAAATGCATTTGCGTTCACAGAGACATGTTTTTACTTTCTTTCAAGATTGCTTTTTAATCGAAAATCAAATGTAGGTAGTATTATTTACTGCCTAAATATTTCTCTCTTGAATAATAAATAAATAAAATTTTCGAGAACAGTTGCAGCTCTTTACTTTTTAATGACTACAGACGTATTCGTCCCATTCATTTGCACAAAGATTCCATTTTTACAAAAGTTGACACGTTGTTTACATCACCACTTTATAGTTTTATGCATAAAAAATTTCATTATTTACAGCAAAGCTTTTGTCTATAAGTAATTTTTAAGAAAGCTATGTTCCATCTTGCAGACTATGCTCATGTTTGATAGCTCTTCAAGCAAAAAAAAACTCATTTAGTTTCATGTATAAAAAATTTATATTCTCAGCCCAAAGCTTATTGTCCTTAAATTTCATCTGAAAGACTTTTTACTCATGTTCCGGTGATTCCGAAGAACAAGAATCCTGTTTCGTTTATATAAAACGTTTTCATTCTCAACTGCAAAACTTATAGTCTTTAATGGGTTAAGAAAATGCTATGTTTCACCTCAGAGACTGTGTGCTTATGTTTTATAGCTCCTGAAGCACAAAAATTCTGTATATATAATATTTTTTCATTCTCTACTGAAAATAGTGTGGACCTAAATTAGTTAAACAAACATAATGTTCCATCTCAGATTATGTGCTCGTGTTTCAGGTCTCCTGACTCCCAAAACTCCTATTTAGTTTTATAGTAACCACCACTTATAAAAACACTGGATTATTAAAATCAGCAGCTTTTTTAAATTAAACTTAAAAGAACAGAATAATTGAAATATAAAAACATGTTAAGACCATCTATGATAAAAATCATTATCGCCATTTTATAAAATCAAGCATAAGTTAAAATTGATGAACAGATTCATAGTATGTTAAAAAAACCGACACAATAAATGCGAAGTTAGTTGACATCAAGAAGGAAAAGATTTTTTCTTGGAAGGATGAGGGAACCGCAGTGAGCCAAATTTGTCCTTTGATGAATGTATTAAAAATTACAAAATGCTTTATAAACTGTCAAATGATATTGAGCCTTTATTTTCAAACAATGTTAATCAAATAACAATGCCCCAATATTTCGAGAAATTGTGCAATTTTGTTAAAAAATGTCCCCAAAAGTTTTTTTTTCTATTTTAATGTAGGTATGCAGGTTTAAAATCATCCGCTCAGTAAAATCAACTATCCTCAGGCTAATGTGATTTTAACGAGCAGCGGGCACTGTATGTAGTATGAAAAATTTCCATTCTCTAATACAAAGCTTACGATCCTTAATGGATTAAGGAATCCGTCTCACATACTATGTACTCATGTTTCAGAGCTCCCGAAGCACAAAAAATCCTGCTTCCGAAATTGCAAGGATATTTAATGGTACAAGGTCCTCTTCAGACAGTGATCAAACAGCTACGGAGGAATGAGCAAGGTTCCACGAAGCAGGGTTTAACAAGCTGGGATTCTTTTGAGATAAACGCCCGAACAGAATTGGTGATTGAGTGGAGAAGGATTTGGCAAGTATGCCTCTTAAATCCCCTTTGTACTTTTGTCGTTGTTGATAAATAAGACATCCAACACGGCTTGTACCAGGCGCTTGGATTCGATTCAAAAAGCATGTTTGTACACTTCTTTTAGGCTGAAAGTATCTTTTTGGTGGCAAAATGATTGGTACTATTTATGTTGGCCAAAACAAGCAGCTTAAACAGTTAAACTCGTCTCAGAATGTCAAAACTACTTAAAACGGAGATTAGGTATCTCTTAATTGCTCTATGAACTACCGGAAAAGTTGCAACTTGAGCGAGTTTTTAAGGATTTTATCGTAATTTGAAAATCAAAAAGAGTACGAGAAATTTTCAATGATATCTTTTAAAATTTTAGCTTTATTTTAAATTGGAACACAAAACGGAGTTATTTCGATTTTTGAATGGGGCAAAGCACGTTACCTTTCTTACAGGATGATTGAATTGTGTGCAAAGTTTTCTTCCAATGTGTCAAATCGTGTGGTTTTGTATAGCGGACACACAAACGAGTTACATTATACTTGCATAACATTAAATAGTTTATCGATGCTTAAAATTAGAGATGGCGGTTCGGCCGAAGCACCGAATATTGAAGATTCGGGACACTCATTTTCGATGCTTCGGCTGCTGCATATTGAAGTTTAAGCATTAAATGCATAATAAATGCATACAATATGATATTGTATGCATCAAGTGTTTCAATATTCTAATGTTTCAATGTTCATAGTGTGTGTTACACGCGAGTTTTAGCTTAATGTCTCATTTTAAAATTAATTTAACTAATTGCAGTACTAGTTATTTTAGTTTTGTACTGGTAGTATAAGGAAAGAAAACATCTTTTTTTTAAATAAGTGATATGAAGTGTTATTTGGAATATAAAAAGCATGTTCCACAGCTAAGTTGATGTTTATAATAAAACTAACTGATATGATCAAAGATTAAATTACTAGCAACTATTTGCATTATTATCTTAACAGTGTAATAGAAATCTAAATTTTCTTGATTTAAAAAATTTTGAAGCTAACGCCGCATTTTACTATCTTAATTTTAAAGCAACGAAAGTGCTCGTATAAATATAAAATAAACGTAATTCATTTTAACTTATTTATTTCACACAAGAATATATAGGTTGATAAATAGGATTTCATGTTAAATAGAATATACCGTTAATTATTGAACAGTTGCTGGTTCCATGGGTTCAATATACTTAATCACTTTAAATAAATACAATTTTCTTCTGTGTTTTACTATATTTAATAATAACCTTAAAGAACAATATTTTATGCAATTACATTTGTGAAATGAAAATTTACAACATAAATTATTTTGGCCGAAGCGGCCGAATTTCACCTCATGCTTCGGTAAGGACAAACGTTTGGTGAAATGGCCGAAGCTTCGGCTTGGCAGAAATTTTGGTTCATCTCTACTAAAAATGAACAAATATGAGTTCAGTGAAAGTTGCTTCACGATGGTATATGCATTCATCAAGAGATTTGAAAAAGTTCATCACAATGTTATGAGTGATTGATTATCAAAAGACACAGCGTGTGATCATTAATGTTACAAAATTTAAATGTAAATTATTTCAGTGTGTGGAGTACTATCATCAGTATAGTTTAAAATTTAATCCTATATGCTATGTGTGAAGGTGAGTTAAAAATGGCCTTAATGTTTGTATTAAATCAAACTTTAAATTTAACGAAGGAATATTTTTCAAGATATAATTCAGAATTATTTCATGAAAAAGTTGAAATTAATTTCTAAACAAAAAATATTTATCTGTTGTATTGCTAGAATCATAGTCTTTAACAAAGTTTTTAACGTGAACCTATTGGCAGCAATGCGAGAAGGTTAATTACTAAAAATAACTTCAGAAAATACTAAAAAACTGACCAAGAACAAGCTATGTAAACAAATCTAAAATGAATAATATTTCAAGAGCTTTTTTAAGGATAATCAGAAACGCAATCCCGTGGTACTAGTACTGGAAGTAACAAGAAGTTCTGTCAAGAACTAAACGAGCCTACTTTCCCGTACATCGACATCGGCATTCTAGCATCTGATCAATATTCTCTTGATTATCTGAGACGGAAAATTATGTCATTACCTTTTTAGCACTTAAAGCTGATTTCTAAAAGCAAAATATACCCCTCTCATCAGATGAAATAGACACGTAAAAAGTAAATAAACGAATAAAGTTTTGTTTCACCTTTTAAAGAATGTAACTGTTATAGTTCTTCCGTAGAAAAATTCCTCAATCGTTTTCAAAAAAAAAAAATAAATAAATAAAAGATACAAAGAACATCAAAACACATTTTATCAAAGAAAGAAAAAAAAAACTCGTTTGTTCATAAAATGTCTCGAATTTCATTTTTAATCCGTTGCCAGTTGTTAAATATAAATAAAGAATAAAATGCTCTCGTGAATGAAAAATTTTTGTTACAAAAAAAATCGTCTGCCAAAAAAAAATAATAATAATAATAATAATACATAAAATAAAACAAATAAATAAATAAACAAAAAATCGTCTGCACAGTCAGTCATTTTTTTTCTGAGCCTGCATTTCCTCCCTGTTTGCGGAGCCGGAGTCGGTATCAGAGTCCTCACAGAAGATTATTCAGAAAAGTACTTTACATACACTAATTATCAAAACCATTTTCTTACAAATTTAGTTTGAAGGAAATCCGCCTTTAAGTTCAGGATCAGTATTTAACTTAAACTTCCCCGTAGGAGTTAATATTACATTTTTTTTCTGAACGGTTCAACATTGAACGAAAAATGGTTCAAATCAAAAAGCGAAATATGGGAATGAGCCTCTCCGAGATCTTTCGAACAAAAAAAAAATTTATTCAATTCGGACGGTTTACTTAAAAGTTATTAGGTGGGGAAAGATTGCTTGAACGGTTCAATGCTGAACGATTCAATGAAAAATGTTCAAATCGGAAATGTAAATACGGGAATGAAGTATCCTTGATAAGATCTTTCGAACAAAAAAAAGTTTGTTCAAATCGGACTGTTCACTAAAAAGTTAATGTCGCAGAACAGGTTGTTTGAACGGTTCAAAGTTGAACCAAACATTGCTCAAATCGAAAAATCAAATATGGGAATGGTACTCGCCGAGATCTCTTCAACAAAAAAAAAGTTTGTTCAAATCGGAATGTTCATTCAAAAGTTATTAGGGGGGGACAGACAGACCAACCGACTCACAAAATCCCCATCTCAATACCCTGCTTTCCAATTTTTATTTTTTCGACATTTATTTCAATTTTTTATTTCTTTTTGACTTGTTTTTCGGACTTGGAGATATTTTTAGATGCATTAAGCCTCTTTTAATGCTTTTTTCGTCTTTCTTTTATTTTTAACAGGAAAGTAGGCTAAAAACCGTAAAAGATATCCAAAAAATTTTTAAATAAAGTATAACCAACGAAGAAATCATGCGACAGTCAGGACGTACAATTCTCAGTTCTAGATCTTAGTAAAAAACAAAAAAGTCCAAATGGTAAGACAATATTGATTTGGCGCGGTCAAGGCATATGTCTCATTGGACACTTTAGCTCCTTTCATGATCCATTTGAGTTGCAAATAAATGTTTCATCCGGCTTTTTAAAAGAACTCAAAACAAATTCCACAACAGTAGCAAGTATAGGGGAAATTTTAAAATCTATTTAAATGTTAATTAAATAAACTATGTGATCAAACCAGTAATCGATGACCCCACGAGTAATATCGTCAACATTGCAAAAAGAAACTTAATGAGCAGAAACACAAGCGAATAGCTTTGCAACAATACTCTAAGTTTCAGAATAAGAGCTGCTTCAGAAAACTTTCTGACCAGACATGGACCACAAATCATTCACTAGCAATGCTACAAGTGGTAGCAAAAATCATGTCAACCGAGACCCAATGCAGAAGAATAGGACTCCAACATAAATCACTCTTCAACGATGCCCCCACAAGTGAATATCCCAAAACCAGCTCAAGGCGAGGCTCTCAAACATGTCGAACAAACCGTCTTGGCATCAAGAATGTCGCGGAGGATGGATCACCGGGACATCTGTCTCCCGGCGGCCAGCGCCATCTGTTGTCGATGAAGCGCGAGAGCGGCCCTCGTCCATCAAAGGGTGCTGCACGCCATCCATTTCTTCCTCTCCCGCCAATAAATTTCCTCCGGCGATCAAGGGATCATTCTCCCTTTCTTTGAAGGAAACCTCTGATTTTTCTCTTGTCTATTTTTTTTGGTTCTTCGATGATCCTTTCTTTATCGGGGATCTGGATGGACAAGATGGAAGATGTCGAAGTGACCATCTAGGAACCTGAGTGCACTAATTTCGGTTACTTTTAAGTGTTGGAATGGGGTTCTATTAACTAGTAGCAACTGAGGCTAATTTTAAGTGTGAAAATTACCAAAGGTTGAAGGATGTCTCGAACTAACTATTTGCATAATTATTCATAGTTATGATAAGGATTATTTTCCTTTTCTTTAGAGGAAATCTTTGATTTTTTTTTTTTTTTTTTCTTCGATGATCCTTTCTTTATCGGGGATCTGTATGGACAAGATGGAAGATGTCGAAGTGACCATCTAGGAACCTAAGTGCACTAATTTTGGTTACTTTTAAATGCAGTAATAGGGTGCTATGAACTAGTAGCGACTGAGGCTAATGTTAAAGGATGTCTCGAAATAACTATTTGCATAATTAATTGGAAGTTATGGTAAGGATTACTCTCCTTTTATTTAGAGGAAATCTGATTTTCTATTGTCTTTTTATTTCCTCTTCGATTATCCTTTCTTTGTCGGGGATCTGGATGGACGAGATGGAGGATGTCGATGTGACCTCTGAGGAACCTTGAAGTAAACTGATTTAAGTGACATTTAAATGCAAGAATGGGATGTTATAAACTAGTAGAAACTGAGACTAATTTTAAGTGTGAAAACTACCAAAGATTAAAAGATGTCTTGAAATAACTGTTTGCATAATTAATTGAAGTTATGATAGGTATTAATCTCCTTTTCCGTGGAGGAAATCTCGGATTTTTCTCTTGACTTTTTTTTCTATCTCTCTTCCATTATCCTTTCTTTATCGGGGATCTGGATGGACAAGATGGAAGATGCCGAAGTGATCACCTAGGAACCTGACTGCACTGATTTCAGTTGCATTTTAATTTCTTGTGGAATAACGTTAAGTAGTGAGTTAGGCATGAAAGCAGTCAAAGTTTAATACTATCTCGAAATAGCTATCTGCACTAACAATAACTGACATTACGTTGAAATGCATATTCAGAATTATGTCTGAAAGAAGTGCCCACAATTCTGCAAATCGCAGGGGTGGATCAGAGTCAAATTTTGCAGTTACATTTCTCGCTTTAAAAAGAGTAGGCGAGGAGGAAGGCATAGTTAATGAAACTTTTACTATACGAGCTATATTTTATTATTTATAGATTATTCATACTAATAATTTTCGCTCGATCTTTTCATCCCCAGCAAAGGAATGTTTCTATTCTTACTCTTCAGTGTCGGTATTAATAACAAAAACTTTAAATAAAAATCAAAAGTTTAGAAAATGACTAAAGCTTAAGTTAAACATTTTTTAGCTGATTTACTTTTTTAAGTCAAGATAGTTATCTATCAGCAATCACAATACATAAAGTACTGCAATAGTAGGGCGGAAAGTTACCAACCGTAAACCAGAACTAAGGCATGTATTGCATTCGTTTCAATATTTTTTATTGCATTTATTTATTTATTCTGTCCTTAGAAAAAATGATTTTCACACTTTATTCACGTAAACCTATGAAATAATATTAATTATCCACGATCAATCATGATAGATACCATTAAAGGTAATTTATTGTAACGGAAGGTCAGAATAAAACTGTTTTTAAATTTCAGCAACAGAAATTTAATACCCGTACTAAAGAAACAGAAGATGTAGAGAATGAAGCATGAAAAAAAACATTTTGTTTCTTAAACCCCTCATAGTATCTTCTACCCCCCTCCTCCCTTCTTTTTCAAACAAAATTAGTAACTACTTCCTAAATAAACCTTTCTAAAAAGAATGCTCCAACCAATAGATAATGATAAAGGAACTGCTATAATGTAATATTATGTGCATATAAAAGTAAATTTTAAATTTAATGTTAAAAAAACAATCTTCTTAATTCTGGTAGATACAAAAACATGTCTTGAGATATAATATAGAATTATTTTACATTGTTACTTTTTTGTTGTTATTATTTTTTAGTTGGCCTTCATGTATAGATATACCATACTATACAGTGAGGAACAAAGTTGGCGTAAAGAAACAAATTAAAATTTTGTGTAAAACGGGTGAAAGATTCAAGTTTTAGGTAAGTTTTCATTGAAAAGTTTTCTAAATGATACTGCGCACTACGTATTATCATCATCTCTTTCCACAAAACAGATTTAAAAAAAACTTGTTTAACTATTTGTACCAATTATCCCAAAGTATTTTTTTTTTTTTGACCCTTCCACTGCCCTTTTTTGTTGCTACGTTCTTCATATATGCTTTTGAGGAGTTTTTTTTTCCCTCGAATCTCATTTTTTCATATTTATAATAAAAAGAAAATTTTTCATTTAACAGCGTAATACAATACATTTTTCATTGCTCATCGAGGGGCTTAAAACCATGTGCTCATAAACAGAACTCATAGTTTCTATTCGAGTTAATGTATTTACTCTGAAACAAGAAACTCCAGAGAGAAACAATAACAGGTTGATTTTATAACTTCACACACACAATACATCAGTTATGTCCTGCCGAATCAACTTCCACTTGCGAAAAAAGAGAAAAAAAGTCAATCCGATGGCTCGTTTCGCCACAAGGACCTCATACCCCATTAAGTCTCGGAGAGTCTTCTCCTCGATGGCTCGGAAGCCGCACCGTGAGAGATGTTCGTCAATCGGGCATTCCCTCACTGGCAGGCACATCAGCCTATTAACCCATTAATGCCTGACATTTTTTCCTCAAAGATATTTTGTATACTTGTTACAAACAGTGTTTAGTGGACAGGAAAAATAATTAAAAAAATATTATGTAAAAAATAATTTTTTTATTAAGGGAAAAAAAATCGTCCCTTAAAAGTTACGATAGACCCCAGAGGGTACATACTTTTTTTATTAAAATTTTTTTCTGCCTACGATATAATACAGGGTTATTATAAATGATGGACCCCTTTTTAAAAATTCATATTTATTAAAGTTTTCAATGAAAATTAACATTCTTTATATCAACGGAAAGAGGAGATTTGAGATTTTTTTTCATATATAATCATAAATGTTTAATGTGTCCACCGCGTGCTGTACGGCAAACATGAGTTCTTCTTGTGACACAGGCGGTCTTCCTCTGCTTTTCCTTTTACAAACACTACCAGTCTTTTGAAACTGCTTAAACCAACGGCTTATGTTTTTTTTTAGTTGGGGCTTTAATTCCAAATTTATCTCGAAATACCCGCTGCACTAAAATTTGTGACGCAGTTTTTACATACTGAAGAACGGAGAAAACCTTTTGGTCTACGGTCGCCATTTTCTTCAGCTGCCGCAGTAAATCAAATTATAATCTAATCCGGTGCAAACTCTACTGGTGCGCCCTCTTTTTGCAGCTTCAGGAAAAAATTTTGCACTAAAAAAAAATTTGAAATTTCATCTTTCCATTGCAATAAAGATTGTTCATTTCGGATTTGTACTTTAATAAATATGAATTTTTAAAAAGGGGTCCATCATTTAGAATAACCCTGTATTTAAAAAGACGTTTCATAAGAAGAAATAAAATCAGCAATTAACATCAACTGGGAAGCTGGGAATCACTTTGAAAACTTAGCTTTTTTTCTTAAGACTGTGAACGATATGAGTTTTGATAAAGATCATATTAAAACTGCTACAGAACACACTTTACAATGGTTATGCGCTGCAATCTGTTAACAACGAATTGAAACAATACCAAGGTACTCATTGAACATTATTATTCGGTTGAAATGTTCATTTGGGGGAAATTCAGACCCTTTTTTGGACCGTCCCAAAAAAAGGACGCTAGGCATTAATGGGTTAAGATCTTTCTACCATCTCTTACCACAGTACAGATAAGATTTTCTCTTAACCATTTTTGTATAGTCAATCCTGTCTATCTCGAATGTCACAAGACAGAAAAAAAAATTCGAGATACGGAGGTTTCGAGATACAGAGGTTGTGATAAAATTCACAAAAATAAGCAATTGGAATAAAGTCAAATACTTAATAGACTGTTTTGCATTGATATTGTTGAATAGTTTACTGAACGACACGTTGTGAGTCGACGTTTTACTAATTGTGATGACTATATCGGTAGCAAGTTGATGCATACCTTTAAATACGAACATAATCTTTGAATGATTGTGCAGAAGATGATTTTTGTCTCCAAGTTATACCATTGATAAAGGTGGCTGGAGATGAAATTCAAAAATGAGTGAAAATTCGAGATATAGAGGTTTTTGGGAAAAATCATTCGAGATAAACATGACAAAAACATTAAATGTATGCTGTAAAAGCAGGGAAATTGAAAAAATTCGACATAGAGAGGTTTTCTAGATAAGCAGGTTCGAGATAAACAGGTTCGACTGTACTAGTTATCACCAAATATTGTTTTAGGCACTTACATTGCCCTTTACTTCTCAATTCTTCATATGTATTGATTTTTTTTTAATTTTATCTTAAAGTCATGACGATGTTTGCTTTTTTTTTTTAATTTATCATGGAACTGTTCTTTTTATTATTATTATTCCTTTTATTTTCGTCCAAACAACGTAATTTTACAAAACATACGTTACAAAAATATGGAAGGATGGGGAGGGGGAGAAAAACAGAAAAAATAAATCGGTACTGATTTGAAATACATTCGAGCCCGCTTACTGAATAGCTATTTTGCGACGAAAAAATATTCTAATCAGCTACATTATCCGTGATACATATAACACATTGCAACGGTTTGGTACATTAAAAATGTATTGTATTAAACGGGATATTCCTTTAACCGAGGTTCTAATAAGCGGACTCGACTGTATGTGTACATAAAAATGATTCGCCATAATTTTAGTTCGAAGAACGCGTTAACTCTCTCAAAAACAAAACTCGTTTATACTCTCAAAAACAAAAACTCTAGAAAGAAACAATAACAATTTGATTTTACAACCGTTCCCACACAATACATCAGTCATGTCCTGCGGATTTTACTTCCACTTTCCAAAAAAAAAAAAGTCAACTTGATGGCTCGTTTCGCCACAAGGACCCCATACCCCATTGAGTCTCGGAGAGTCTTTTCGTCAATGACTCGGAAGCCGCACCGTGAGAGATGTTCGTCAATAGAGCATTCCCTCACTGGAGGCACATCCACCGATTAAGAGCAGTTTATGACTTCCATTCCGAATCACGGCTGACAGTTAGAGCGTTATTTAGAGAATGGGGGAGATCCGAGGGTTTAGTTGCTAAGAGATGGCTGCTCGCGATTATAAAGTAACCTCGCGGTGAAGTGTAAAAAGAATGAAGCTTCGTTGGTTTTGTTGTCAGTGAAAAAAGTTTTTGTTCACTATCTGGTGCAACAGGCTTTAATACGGTTAGAGAAATTCAGTGTTTAATTATTTAATTCAATCCTACCAGATTATCAGTAGATACTGTCGTGAGAAATATAGGAAATAGATATTGCTAGGTGCAAAAGAAAAGTTAATCGAGAAAAAAAAATAATTAATCGAAAATAATTGAATCTGTTTTTGACAGATGAAACGTTTTGTGTTATTAAAAAAAACAAAACGTCATTACTTTTAGACAATGAAAAGTTCTGGTTTTTCTTTACATCTGGTGAGACATGGCGCAAGTTTATGAAAAACTTCTACCTTGATTTCTGCAATTCTATTCCACAATGTATCTATGTTACCTACATAGATATTAGGCTAGTAAGAGTATACTAGAATCGATTCTGAAATAATTTTAACAACGTCCGTCATAACAATTTGCTAAACAATGCTACAATGCTAATAAAATAGTTTTTCAGGCTGATGCTCTGTATTTTTTTTTTCTTTTTCATGCTTGAAAAAAATGGTTTATTAGGTCACAATTGTCTTCTTCTGTTTCTGTTTTTTTTTTTTTTTTTCAACTAACTGAAATAAATTAGTTAGTTAGTAGTGGGGAGATTAAACGCAGTGTTACCAATTTCAAACGTCTTCAATAAATGAAGTTGTAGATTCATTGTGAAATTATTCATTTCAAACAATAAGAATAACATAGTTCGTTTTACATTCATTACATCGTATGTTTATAATAATGCGAAGTAAGAAAAAAAATTCCTTCAATTTCGCTTAACTTATGCTGTGTTTTTTTTGTTTTTTTTTTTACTTCAATCAGTTGCTTAGTTTTATTTATTTATTTAATTATATATTTATTTACTTATTGCTACATATTTCTAAAGAAATGGGGCTCTAAGGAGTATTACTCAGAGTTTTGGAATGAAAAATTGTGCTTGAGCTCATGAGCCGAACTTGTACTAACACATAATGACGTAAGACAATCCATAAGACATGGATTTTCTGACGCTTTTGACTGACGTCTGGACTTCAGCCACTGCTTACACATCGGCTTAAAATTTGGCTGCAATTGTGCTCTAAACTTTTTGCCTTTCGCTTGGACTGAGCGGGTTCAAAACCAAAAATGTTTTTGTTGGCGGGTACTCTCCTCATTCAACGAACTCTTTGTCGAAAATGACAATGTATCGTCAAAGCGAGGGGTAAAAAACAAAAAGTCATTTGAGAAAGCAGAAAAAAAAATCCTCTTTCCTTAGACGACAAGGAATTGATCGCTTTCACCCCGTGATTTATATTTAACTCCATAAACAAGCAGGGTTCCCGAAGAATGTGAGCGGATGGAGGTGAGAATATGAACTTTTATTAGCTGCTTTAAAACATTTCGAAACGTCAGTCAAACTGGGATTGAGTAACTCTTTCAAGTGTGGCATGACACATTTTCTGGTGGTAGGTCTATGATGATTTCTAATAATTCCATTAGTAAGCATTTATTTAAAACAATAAATTCACAAAATGTATTACGACAAAAAGTTTATTACTGTATGTAAAACGTTTATTTTATCTGCTAATTTTTTTTAAAACATCCGCTTAAGTTTTTCCTTCAGGGATCTCTACAGCGAAAAATGCATGAATCAACATTATAAGCTGCTCAAAAAAATACACATCAAAAGAAAACATATAGTGTATCTTAGTGAAACTGAAAACTGACTTTGAGAGTGTACATTTGCTCTTTTAGAGATTCGAAGGAACATCAACTATGATCAAGCTAAATTATTAAACAAATGCGATTGCTCTAGAACGAGACTTATGTCCAAGCCGTAACGTTACGTAAAAACCCACATGTGTATTTATTTAGTACCAAACAATATTTCTTAAAGCATTTAGTGCAACAAAAATTATTTCTTCTTTCTTTTCAACTAACTCCAACAACGGTTCAAAATCTCAATGTCAACCAATCAAAATGGCTTCTCCATTCAAATTACAATCAGTGAAATTGAGAACCTTTAAATTAGTATCAAAGTGGCCTCATATTCAATTTTAAACACCGGTTGCTTTGTTGCACTTTTAGCAGACGAAAAAAAAAAAACTCCTTTGGTTTTCCGATCGATACACCAACTATCTTTATTTCCGCAGAACAAGAACAAGCCACAATCTTTCCACGCAAAAGCAAAAGAGCAAAAAATTACATAAAATGTACCAAGGCGCATTAAAGAACACTACAGAGCATTAGTCTCGAATATTCCATTAAAAAGGGTTGCGAAGGGGGGAAGATTCCTCCCCTGGGCCTCCCTAATGGAGAACGTTTAAATGCCTCGTCTGTTCTCGAGGGAGATAGGACAAACATGTTCTAGTGTACTGAACGTGAACCTTTTTCGAACATACCATGTTCTGGCTATGTCACAGAAGCTAATATTAATCCTAAAATGCACGGAATGCTTTTGCATCATCGTCTTGCTGATTGTTAAAATTTTCAGATTCGTTCTTAAATTAAAATTATGTTCTTTCTACTTTGAAAAGCATAGATTGTTTGACATAAATAATCTTTGCTGGGGAAATGTCTTCTTTAGAAATCATAAAGCATCATTCATTCACTATACGTAAAAGCATATTAGTGCACTCAAAAACCGTGATATTCTTTCCATTCGTATGCCCTCAGTTTGTGTTTTCTGCTTTTAGCAAAGAAGTTTTAGCTGCACATTTTGCTTAATGTGAAACTTTCTCTAAGGACAAATATTAACTCTGATGGAAGATGAAAGTTTCGAGAGAGGATGGCAGACAGATCCCGATTTCTGCAGCAGCGAGTAGGGCATTTGATCATGGATCCTTTTTAAGAGCTACCAAATAATGTTGCAACATAAACCAATATTAAATTAAAAATTAATAAAAAACAACCTCATAGTCATATGAACTTTACAGGCCAAAACACATATGAAATTTAAATACACTTAAATTTATGTTGATAACATGGAAAGCACAGAAACGCAAAAATTATCACAACTAGTAAAAGTTTGCTAAAATTGCAAAAGCAGAATCAGAAGGGAAAACTGAGAGTCCTTTTAAAAGAGTTATACCAAAACCAATTACAAGCATTTTATTTGTTAACGAATAGACACTGGCAACAGATTACATGTTTTAAATCACTACGCTTTCTTTCTTCGTCGGCGACAATGGCATTGTTACCAATTGCGTGAGTAAAGGCTTAGATTTCATTTAAAATCTGCTTTAAAAAATAATGTAATTCGAGTTCCATACGACATAAAAATTACAAACAGATTACATGTATTTTCTTATTATTTACTGTTTTCATCACTTTTGATGGAATCGATTTTTTTACATTCGCATTTCTCAGGAACAGAGCTAATTATTTACTGGAAGCTAATAGATCCCATGATATTCCATAGTTACTGCAATTTAGTGAGAATGACTATGGACACATAGCTTAGATTAATCAACTGGCTTCTACTTAATGATGCATATCCAGCGAGTTGAACTTAATAAATTTTCCGCAGTTCAGTGATGTGTACAGTTAAGTAGCTTAGTTTATTGTAACTAAGTACTTAAACTAGTAACTCAGTTTATTGTGTATTTGGGAGGTGGGGAATTCTCAAGTTACCGAATAAAGCTCCAAATTTTGTCGAATGATAAAATACGCCTACACAAAGATATGTATAGCTAATAATGAAGGACATTCGGACATTTGAAAATTGCAATTTTTCAGTTACAACTCCAAATTTGCAGAATCATCACACAAAGTTTCCTGAAAAGAACATTTTTGGGAGGTCATTACGAAATCCCATCAGGGCACCGTGCACTTTTCCAGAGCCCTTAATTTTAACGCATACACTGTAAAAAAAAATGAATGTTGTTTTTACAGTATAATACAGCTAATTTTATAGTAATAAACTGTAAAAAATGCAAATTTTACAGTATTAAACTGTAAAATTGCAAGCTTTACAGTTTTAAATTGTATAAAATTGCTAATTTACAGATTATAACCGTAAATTTTAGTTTTAAACTTGAACCTCTGCTGCCTGTTTTAAATTGTTGTTTGTACTGTATAACACTGCTAAATGTTACGGCAATAAACTATAAAATTTCTTACTTTACAGTAACAAACTGTAAAATTGCTTGTTTTACAGTTTATTACTGTCCATTTTACTGTTTTAAATTGGAATCTCGTCTGCCAGAATTATACTGCAGAAACAGCAGTTCATTTTTTGCAGAGTATTACGAATCCTAATATCGTAGTTTATGTAAGGTCTTTTATGACCCGTCCTCCCCTTCTCTACTCCTAGTAGGTGCACTGTGGTTGCCTTAGTGCCCAACAACAAACAATAGCTTCTGCCTCTTGCTACTGTAAATTGCAGTATGCCTCTCTCTCTTTTTTTTTTTTTTTTTGAAAAGTAGTTAGGTGCTATTGAAGTGTAGAAACGTCTGTGGAATATACCCCCATCCCAAGTGATGTATCATTTTCGGGTCATTGAAAGGTAGTCAGGAAAATATATTTTATAACAGAAAAACAAGTTCTAACAATGGAGCTGAACAAAAGTTATCTCTGAAAAAACAAATCCCGTATCATATTTTTAAAAAAATAAAACAAAAAGCGCCCCCAAAAGTCAACAGATAATCAGCCTCAGCATAAACTGTTTACATCAACCCCGATACAAATGGTTCCTGGGAGGACCAACTTCACCCTTTTTCATTCGTCACGTGGTCGATGGTGCTGAAGAAGCTTCCCCATCTCCGAGGGCCCTTATTTCGCGCGTTAACCTAAATGTGTTCCTCTCAACCCCCTTTTGTTTAGGAACTATATTTATATGCCACGAGGTCAAGGCTGATTTCACCAAGCCGTGAGGCAGCTTTTGTTCGCCCTTTTGTTCTTTAGTCTTAATCTATGTATAGAATACTCGTTAGGAAACTGTCACGATGATTTACTCTCTTACTGGGGTGATATGGAACTGGAAAAGAATGGCTATTGGAACGAAGAGAGTTCGAAATTTTAAATTCTTCTCTGTGATTATTTAGTCATGTGAATTTTGTTATTTGTGTCTGTAAAACCATATTTAGCTGCATTACCAAATCAGCTTCGCAACAAGCACGAATTCTACAAACACTTCCATGATTCCAATAAATTTAAATCACTCTATCCAGTCAATCTCTTCACAAAACTTATCACATTGCACCAAGAGTTGGGCAAACATAACCTTGCAGCGTCGTAATGCTGTGATTAGGATCTGCGTAACCATCACATTGCAGCCAGGGTCCTAAAATGACATCCTAGTTTTACTTTTGCTAATTGTGTTTGTAAAACCATATTTGATTGCATTACCAAATAAGCTTTATTGAAACATGGGGGAAAGGGGAGGAAACAAGGGACTCTTTTCCAGCAGTTTTTCGACTTTGAAGTTCTGAAAAGGCAATTTTAGATGATCTTCGATGACCCTTTGAAAAGTGGTTGAGATTCGGGGCTCTGATCTGGATTTTTTTCGAAATTGAAGACCGAAACATTTGTAATAAACATGTGTTAACCAGTATATGTAGTTGAAAAAAGGGGGGCAAGTTGAAAAAAAAAACAATCGTCCCTCCCTCAGAGCATTTCTGGATCCGCCCTTGTATTGTAAACCAGTGCGAACTCCACGAACGCTTCTATAACCCAGAAATCACTCTATCCAATCAATCTTTACACAAAAAATTTTATGTTGCACCCATAGTTGAAGGAAACGTAACCTGGCAGTGTCGTAATACTGTTGATTAGGATCATTATAGCCGTCACGATGCTGCCAGTTTAGATTTGGCACAACTGCAGAGTCAAGTGATAATTGTTCAATTCTATAAAACCTGAGCCGTTCACAATTTAGGCTGATCCCTTAACTAACATACTAATAAAATCACCAATAGATGGGATAATTATAATTTCCACTCCTTGGCATAAAAACACATCAGCAGATCTCCTTCATTTCATGCTCCGTTACATACTATAATGTGGTCTGAAACGTCAATCATTTCAAGTACCATTGCGGAGGACGTCCTTAACCCTCGTGGCTCCCTCCCATTTCAGTTACACTCAAGACCCTTGGGGCCATAAACGACCCCAATGCTTCCTTTAATTAATTTATTATTATTAATGAATGTTACATGCATTATTTAAGTTCACACACTTTTTAATGCTAAAAAAAAAATAAATAAAAAGACACAATCAAAGTAAAGTTTAGTTTATGCATTAAAAATTAAAATTTTAGAGCAAAACTTACAATAACTGTAGATTTATTTACAACTGTTACAGACCTGAAAAACATGATTTTTTGCAAGTAAATTTCAAACACTTATGACATTTTTCGATGCATTTTCTGTCCTGTTCTCTTGGACAAAGTTGCAACATCCTCTTTTTTTGGCATTCTGGGGAAATGACCCCAAGGATCTTGTGTGCAAAAAATGCGATTCGGGAAAAATAAAACACAATAATAGCATTATTTTGAATAGAAAACTAGAGGAATAAAAGCCACAAAATGCCATTAAAAACAAATGGATGATTAACAAGATATATTAAACAGAAATTGCATTGGGGTCACATATGACCCCAAGGAACCAACGAGGGTTAAATAGTCAATTACAACATATGCCGCAACAAACTCTCTTTTTTTTATTAGTGAACACGAAGTTAAAAACTCTCCTTGTTCTACAAAGTATGCCACAAGACTTGCAGGAGTAAGTATTAAAAACAAAAATAAAGGCTATATTTGTTTTAAATCTTAAATTACTTACAAACTCACACAAAATGACAGAAGTCGCATTTATTTCAACAAGTTCCGAGGAAATAGGAAGCTATATTAGGGAACCTTTCTTAACGGTATATACGTAGGGCCGTAAACTGCAGTGCCTACAGACACCTTGACGCAGTCTATGAGACTCCATCGTATGTCATGCGGTTATGAAACTTTTTATAAGATATTAAACAATGAATAAAGCTACATCCTTTCAAAAAAAAAAAAAACTTTCATGTATAGTCAAAACAATCGTTAATGTGTAGAAGAAAGAGAATATTATCTGTTTTGAGATGTTCAACGGAGAGTTTTTCAAAAAAGAGAATAAGAAGATACCACTTTCCTCGCCCATGACCTTTCGGTACGGTAAAATACCACACCACAAATATATCTCTCACCAAATCGAAAGATACCGAATGGAACAATGCGGAATCTCTTGGAACGCCGGTCACGCAGAGCAAACAAGGGGGCAGGGAAGGAAAAAGTAACAAACAATCCAATAGGAAGCGGATTCTCCCTGACCACCACGTAACAAAGTCCCTGGACACAACAACCCCCCACCCGGACGGACGGACAAACAGCCGGTCAATTCAATTTAGGCCAATTGTCGGCTGGACGCCGCAAATGCGATAACCGCCATATTTTTCCCGGTGGCCTCGGAGCGGCGCTTGGTATGCAGGAGTAGAGTTGAGTTGTTACGAGGTGAAAGATGGATGGATTTTATTTTTCGCTTTCGGTCTGTTATGGAGCTGATCCGATTTGGGGAGGTGGCTCGATGACGCGTTATGGGGCGGTCAGTTGGGGAGGACGCTGCAGGTATTGTTTTCCAGTAAAAAAAAATCTTGGAATTGTCTAAAAACAGTATTTTTATATGTATCTGCGCGGAGTTAAAGCGAAAACGTAAACTCATTTTGTAACTGAATACTAATCAATGAGAAGTACTTGGGAGTAATTTAATTCATTTCAATTATTACGCAGTTGAAAACCAAACCACTTTTAGAGGGGACAAGCCCTTTTTACTTATTCGCATTAACGCAATTGAAACTTTACTTCTCATGTTCCGCAGAGGCCCTCGACTTTCTAATTCGTTTAACATCACAGGTACATAGGTACATAATATTTTGAATTAAAAGAATGGTTACAGGATTAGAAATACAAGATATTGACTTTTTTTAGTGGCATGTCTTCATTCTAACCACTCAGCAAACGTTACTAGCAAATTAGAAGCTTGAAAATCTTTTTTGGCAGTAGTAAAAGGTTCGTTATAGGTACGTGAGAAGCAAGGGTGAAGTCGTACATTTTCTAGCACCGGAGCGCCAATAAAAAGATATAAAAGTCTTGACTTGAGCGCAACACGGGAATGAGTTAACCCCTCAAAGAACCTTTGATTTCAAACCATATTTCAAATTCAACTACGTTAACTTGGTGTGCAAAAAAAATGACTAAATTCTGTACAAGTTGCTTTTCCTCTAACGTTGTTCTAATACAGAGATACTATCGACTTGTCCTCGCTGCCCTAAGCACAAACATTAGAGTGCATGAAAATTCGGGTAAATCTATTTTCTTTCTAGCACAGTTCAATAGAGAGAAAAAACGTGTCCTAGATGCACTTAGCATCAAAATTATGGTACAGTGTACCCCTCCCCCTTTTCCTTAAAAAAATCTCAACCGAGATTACAAGTTTGCTTGACAAGTTTTGCTTTAAAACGCGCCCACCCTACTGTGCACGAGAATTTTGGGGGCAGCAAAGAAAAAGAATTCTGTACAAGTTGTTTTTCCTCTAGCGTAGTTTCAATACAGAGAAAACAACATGGTCTGGCTGCCCAAAGCACAAACATTAGGGTGTCAGAAAATTCTGTTAAACTGTTCTCTTACTATCACAGGTCAATACAGAGATTAAAACGTATCTTAGCTGCACTAAGCATCAATATTTTGGTACAGTGAAGCACCCCTCCCCCGCCCCGCACTTTTTTTTTAATAAAAAAAAACGCTAATCGAGACTAAAAGTTTTGCTTTAAACTGAACTCAACCTTCTGTTCACGAGCATTTAGAGTGCAAGAAAGTAAACGAATTCCGTACAAGTTGTTTTTCCTTCAGCGTCGTTTCAACACAGAGAAAACAACGTGTCCTGGCTGCCCAAAGCGCAAATATTAGAGTGCCTGAAAAACCTATTAAAGTTGTTTTCTTTTTAGCACAGCTCAATACAGAGAAAACAACCTGTCCTAGAGGACCCCCCCCCCCCTTCCTTAAAAAAGTTCAATCGAGACTAAAAGTTTTACGTTAAAATAAACAGAAGACGTACTGAGCTTCAGAAGTTTTAGCACTCATTTTGAGAGTAAAGCTAATGCATTAAAATTTGAAAACAAAAAGATAGTATTTTAGTGTTACTGATAACAAATAATTAAGTACCCTCCGAATGCTCAATAAAGACCAAAAGTTAAGTTTGCTGGCCGCACAAAAATTTAATATTCGTGAGACAATAAACGCAGGTATGTTTATTTTATTCATTTATTTATTTGTTTATTTATACTTATTTATTATTCATTTATTAGTTTTTTGCATAATCCTATAAGACTCGTTGCGCGTAAAAAAGGAGTTATGGTTAGAATCACTTTTAACACTTCGAAATTAAACATTGTAATTAATTCTCAAGATATTTTCTGCTCCATTTTTTAAGAAAAGACTTTGTTAATAACTTAATTCTCTTTGTACACTTCAGGTCATTAATTTATTTTTGGGGTGGTCGAGTGACAATAGACCTTTTTTTATCTCATTTACCTCCCCCCCCCCATATGCCCGATTTCAACAACTAAATTTATCCCTTTAGGACTGGATAAAGCATAAAAACAAAATTTAATATCAAAAAAATCAGATTATTTCTCATCACAAACGCCTTCCCTTCTTATGAAACAATTCAAATCAGAAATTCACCCCTAATTCCAAGAAAATTCAATGAATCGAGACCTCGAAGATCAAATTCATCCTCCACAAGACCAAACATCCCCCCCTCCCCCGCAACGGGTGAAGGGGAAAAGTTTTCTCTTCTCCCTTAATGGCGGGGCCGAATTGTAAACTTTCCGCCCCGTTGCGCCCCCTAAAAGCGAAGAGAGTCCTCTCCACTCAGGTAGAAAGTGAAATATCGCGACAAGGGTTGTTTTTCAACTCGGGGGTGTGGGGGGGGGGGTGGAGAGAATCTTGATGTATCGCCCGCTTCCCGAGGGTTGATTTATGGGAGGGGAGGGGTGGGATCACTTTGATTAACTCGGGGCTCTCCGAGAGTATTTATTCTCCCATTTTGTTCTTGCTTGCTGCTGGAACTAACTTTTAAGGCTGATAGCACGGATCGGATGTTTCAGTCTTCTATTGGAATTTTGGGCTGCGAGAAAGCATTCCATGCTTTCAGTTTCTTTTCGCGGGAGAGGTTCCGTCAAACCGTTGGGCTTTGAGGAAATTCAAATGTAAAAAGTTAATAAGTACCTTTGGGATGAAATGAAAAAGGTAGTTGAACCAGTGACATACCCAGAAATTAATTTTGGGGGGCTCACATAGACATTGTGATGAAAGAAGGCAGTTCTAAAATTATCATTCTGTAAAAAAAAATCCATATTTCACAATAATTTAACTTCAAAATATTGAATCAATATTAAATCAATTATTAACTCAAAATTTTATGGGAAAACCATTGCTTTTTTATCATATTTCGTTGCCAAAGCTAATTATCTGAATAAATCAAAAACCATTTGAAATCGATTTTTGCTCATAGTTTGCAATAAAAAATTAAATTAAAGTAACACATTCATCTGAAATGAATATTCGAGGAGTTCGAAATAAGTGATTTGAGTGAAATAAATAAACCTTATCATTTATTATACAATGTTAAACTATGAAATCTTTAAAGAATTGAAAAACGTGTCCTGAATTAAGTCCACTACTGTCTATAAGTAGACATTTTTAAAGTTGTGAGTAAAATTCGCGTGAAGTCCAAACCATAAACAGGCTTTCATTGAAAGGATTTTCTAAATCATGCTGAATATCAGCACCTACCAGGGCTAATATTTCATCTCTTGCCCGAAAATCTGACAATTTCTCCTACCATTCACATTTTATATTCAGGAGCGCCCCGATGGGAGGGCACGGGAGGTCACTGTGACTTCCCTAAAATTTCCTTATTCGGCAAATTTACTGACGATTCGGCAATTTGAAGACAATATTGCAACATTGAGATTATTCATTCTTTTTAATTTTTATTTTTATTTATTTATTTATTTTTATTTTTTTAAGCGTCGTAATGTTTTTTCTCGTTAAATGTTACACTGTGAAAAATGAATGTTGTGTTTACAGTATAATACAGCTAATTGTATAGTAATAAACTGTAAATTTGCTGCTTTTACGGTATTAAATTCTAAAATTTCTAATTTAACAGTTTATTACTGTGCATTTTTGGGTTTTAAACTGGAACCTCTGCTGTCAGTATTTCCTGTTTTTACAGTACAATACAGTTAAATTTTATGGCAATAAACTGTAAAATTGCTAACTTTACAGTAAGAAACTAAAATTGCTAGTTTTAGTTTATAACTGTGCATTTTACAGTTTTAGATTGAAACCTCTGCTGTCAGTATTATACTGTAAAAACAACAGTTCATTTTTTGCAATGTACCATTCGTACTCTATATCTCAAAATTGTCTTTATCCCCCTACACCCCTTTTCTTCTAGGTGCCTCATATATACCCCAACTGTTATTGTTGGACAAAATAATTTTAAAACGCAGAAACCCTACAGGAGTTCGTTCGCTTGAAAAATACAATGTAAAAAATACCGTAAAATCGGGTTACTTGGACCCACAAGGAGGTTACTTGAGCCCACAGTAAAATGATAAAATCTGGGTTTGGTACTAGCGTTAGATATTGCAGAGTGCTTCTACCTTGCGGAGAAACGAGGAACTACGTGCAAGTCTTCAACTAATAAGTACCAAACCTAGATTTTATCATTTTACTGTAATGGGCTCAAGTAACCCGACTTTACGGTAGATGTTTTTACAGTATAATGCAGCTAATTTTATAGTAACATACTGTAAAAATTGCTAATTTTACAGTAATAAACTATAAAATTGCCAGGGACGTCCTTTCGAATTTTTCAAGGGGGGGGGCAAAGGGGGCATACACAATGTAAAATTTACCAAAAAGTGGCAAAAAACACTCCCACTTATATGCCAACACATTGATTTCCCAAAGTCAGGGGGGAGCAATGGACCCCCCCCCCTAAATGACGGGCCTGAAAATTGCTGCTTTAACACTAATAAACTATAAAATTGCTGCTTCACAGTGATAAATTGCAAAATTGTTAATTTTGCAGTTTATAACCGTCGATTTTACAGTTTTAAACTGGACTCTATGCTGCCAGTATTATACTGCTGTTTTTACAGTATAATACAGCTCATTTTGTGATACTAAACTGTAAAATTTGCGCTTTACAGTGATTAACTGTAAAATTGCTAATTTTAGTTTGTTACTGTGTGTTTCACAGTTTTAAACTGGAACCTCTGCTGCCAGTACTGTAAAAACAGCAATTCATTTTTTGTAATGTACCATTCGTACTCTATATCTCAAAATTTTCAACTTTACCCCCTACACTCATTTGCTTCTAGGTGCCTCTTATATACCCCTACTGTTATTGTTGTACAAAATAATTTAAAAACGCAGAAACCTTACACGAGTTCGTTCGCTTGAAAAATAGATGGTAAAAACGAGTAAACAATGCTTCCCAAAGCGTAAACAGCCGCCACGCATGACAGCGCTAACATTGTGTGGAGGAGAAGTGATACGCCCGTCGACACCCACCAACTTGCCAGAAGAAGAAAAAGAAAAAACTCTTTTACACGCTTCTCCATCACTCAGACGAAAACAATGCGTAAAAAATTGCACAACGCCTTGCCTTGTCTTTGGGATGGGAGATAACTTCGATATAATTGCCAGCACTTTTGGCAATAGAGATCAGCAGCGAATGTTCTGTACAGCCTAATAATGTTTCTAGTGGTCCCATAGGGGGGTAGATGACACCGGCTTGAAGAGATCAGATGATATTTTTGTTCACGTTTCATCTGAATAATTTCAGATTCAGTAATGTTAGTTCAAAGTGAGGATTTTCTTTATCTTTTTTTAATGGATTTTCAAAAATATTTTTAGTCTAAAAAAAATGCACAACATCTTCCCATCTCTCTTGAACAGGAATTCTTTTTTGTATAATTGCAAACAAACACCTTTTGCTATCGCGATCAGCCGCGAATGTTCTGTTGCCTTATAATATTCCTACTGATCCAATAGGAAGGAAGCTGACACCGGCTATTGTAGTGCTCCTCTGATAAGTTGATCTCTGGCATTAACACTGTTTCCTGCTTTTTGGTGTAATAAGAAAAATTAATTTCCGCGGATTTAAGTTGAAATCCTTTTGAAAAACGACTACAAAAGTAAGCCAACTCAATTCATTGCCGCTTACCCTCTTCCCATTACCCACAAAGAAGGAAATATTGTCAATGCTTACCAGGTCAACTTACCTGGGAAGCACCAAAGATATCAGATCAAACTTTCGTTTACATTTGCTGCACATGATATCCATTTCAAGAATACGATTCTTTTTTATTATTTTTATTTAATTTTATTTCTTTATTTTATTTTTAGTTTTAATTACATTTTTATTTTTGTTCATTAATTGATTCTGACACATTTTAGGCTTTAACTTTCCGGTTATTTTTTTCTTCATGGATTGAAAGTTTTTATTGGACTCCTTGTACGAAAAGAGGTTTTTAAATTTTTTTTTTTTTTATTTGAATTTGCATGTGGTGGCAAAATTTCTCAGTGTATCTGCCAAGGAGGAGACGAGTGGAATGCTGTTATTTAAAGTACTCGCTATCTCTCGCTAATATTGGCCGGCAGCAGTGGCAAGCCGCTTCTGTTGTTCATCCTTAAATACTTAAGTTATTAAATCTTCATTAAGTGTAGGGATGCACCGATAAGCAAATTGGCCGATTACCGATTAATCGATTGTTGGTTGTTGATAATCGGCCGATTAATCGGCTGAGCCGATTAATGATAAGGATGATTGTTTTTAATACTACGAATTTTACAATCACTGTTTTTCCCCTCCGAGTTTAGAAATAGGAAGTAATTTATTTCCGAGAGAGGATTTTTTTGTTTTGCATTATCCTAATTTTCACAAAATAATTTCAATATTTTAGAACATTTCCATATTATTGACAACCAATTTTCATATTATTGTCAATAATATTACATTAGCACATTGTTAATTATGTTAATTAGACATAAATATTCAAAAGGAGGGAAGGGGACGCTGTGGTGAGCACTACAAATAAGGAGTACTTTTGATTTAAATTCTTTAGTAATTAGTAGCAATTTAAGTCAAGACGTTTACATTCTATGTGAAAATTAGAGGCTATCTAAAAGCACTGTACTCAGGAGAAAACTGTCGCCACATGAAAAATGTTGCAACATTGTCTATGTATATTTATTCAAAGTAGGAGAATTAATTTATAAAAAAACTTTATATTAACTGCGAGGATTATTATTACTCGTACTGTTAATGAATTTTTCATCATAGTTTCTTAGTGAAGGTATGCTTTTAAGAATATTATTTAAAAAATATTTTTGGCCGATTAATCGGCCTGATTCTGCCGATTATTAATAATCGGCACAGTGGCCGATTATGGCCGATTAATCGGTTCTGATGATTAATCGGTATATCCCTAATTAAGTGCTCTTGTTTAATTTAAATTTCAACATCTTTCCAAAAAACTCGAAATGAGAACTCGACGAAGGTGAATCAAACGTAATTGGAGGTCACCGCAAATGGGTCTTAAAATACCCATTTGCGGTGAAAAATTCAGAGCTAACTTCGTTAAGAATCCATACACTGTGTAAAATAAATGCTGTTTTAACAGCATAATACAGCTAATTATATCGTAATTTTACAGTAATAAACAGTAAAATTGCGAGTTTACAGTAATTAAACTGTATCGCTATTTTTAGTTTATTACGGTGCATTTAGCAGTTTTAAACTGGAACCTCTACTGACGGTATTGTGCTGTTGTTTTTATAAAATAATACATTTAATTGTATGGTAATAAGCAGTAAAGTTGCTAATTTTACAGTAATGAACTGTGAAGTTGCTAATTTTACTGTAATAAACTGTAAAATTGCTAGTTTTACAATTAAAAAACTAAAAAAGCAAGTTTTACAGTTCATGACTGTGCTTTTACAGTTTTAAACAGGAGCCTCTGCTGTCAGTATTACACTGTAAAAACAGCTTTTTTTTACAGTGTACGAAATCCAATAGAAGTGTTGGATCGTATTGATTCTTTCCACGTTTCAATTTCTTTTAACGAGTTAAGGCCCTGCTCCACATCAGCGTAAAACGCGACCGAAACCGAAGGCAGAAACCGAAAATCCGGGTACTTTCCATAGGAACACTATGTAATCCATTTTACGTTTCTGCTTTATTTTTCTGAATTTACGTCAATGTGGAGCAGGGCCCTTACTGAAAATTCTGTGTTTTTGCTACTTAACTGCCGCTCGTTCTAATCACTTTTCATCCTTGAATTTTCTTCTTTGGAGTTCATAAAAAGGGTTTTCGTAATCCTAAAACATGTGTGCACAATAATTTGTATTTTCAGACTGCATTAGGGTTGTGAAAGAAAATATAACAACGTTATATCGCACGAAATTCACATTTTATTTGAAGGTTACCATTTGATATATTGCTCTGCACGAAAGCTGATTAAGGTAAAGTGGGGTAAAACCGCATTTTTAAGTTTGGAAGCCAAACTAAAAGATATTTAGAGGCATTTCTTCGATATAAATCAACATATTTTCTTACATATGCAAAGCAATATTCTGTGTTTGGAAGTGGTTCATGTACGAAATACTTGTATTATTTATTTTGTTGCCCACCTGTGAAAAAAGATGGTTCTGCTCCACATTCAATTTGCTTATTATAACCTGGAATATAACGAAGAAGGTTGAATTTCATTACTGAGCTAAATAAATATACAATTGTTTCTTTGTTTAACTACTATCTCTATCTAAAGACGACCTTGTAAGGTTCTAGATACTCCACGGTAGTTTTAGAAAAATTCTGTTTAAATACGCAATGTACTAAAGGACGATCTTTCGTAGTCCCTTGAAAGTCGTTAGAGAGCCAACTGTAATCCTAAATGCAGTCAATTGATGTATTTACTTGCTACATATAAAAATGATAATATTTCCGAATTTTAAAAAAATGTAATTAAAAGATATTGATCACCTAGAAATCAGACAAAAGATGCGAAAAGTTTCAAAAAACGTTTCACACCTGATAAACTAAGTGATCCACGGAAGCTAAATACAGCTTCAACTGCTTTAAGTAGCAGTTGATTTAAAAATTGGTATTATTGTCATTAGATAGTAACACATATCACATTGCCGGCCAACTCGTCCAGTGATCTAAGAAGTTTGGCTGGATGGGAGGGTCCGGATTTGAATCCCGGGTCGGGCCCCCATGGAAGTACTTTCTCTTCCTTGTCCTCTTTCTTCCTTTCTTCGTGTGAATGTGTTGTTGTGGTGTGAATGATTGCCCTTCCCTATAAACGGGTCCCTATAGCATCCCAAGTAACATCAACTCATCGGATTTTGCTCGGCCGATCATCGAACTCCTCGCAAACTGATCCCGTAACACACGATGACATCAGTATCCGAGCACGGTTTTCGATGAGCTACTTTTCATCGGAAAGCGATATCCTTCCGATCAACTTTCCCGATGAAAATAAGCCGAGCATCCAAAATTGATCCTAAATTCATCGGCACGGGACTGCACTGCTCGTAAATTGCTCCGAATCTCATCGTATTTCGAGCAAAACTCATCGGATTTTGCTGTTCGGATTCTGTTTGGCCGATGAGACATATTGGAGCAATTCCCGATGAGAACTCATCGAATCCGATCATCGGCCGATGAGATTATGCTGCTAGGGATGTGTGTGCTGTGGAAGTCAGACTTCACACCAAACAGAGGTATAATTGTAAAAGTGAGGCACAGTACACGAAATTGCCACCCTAGCTGGCGTAACAGCAACAATATATCACGCTAAAACAAGAAAAGTCGGTTTGACCTATATGTACTGTTACAAATCTTGTAAATAGTTGTTGTTTTTCCTGCCTTGCATCATTTTCACTAGTTTTGGTTTTATCTGGCGACATGTTGCAAAAGTATCTGAAGATATCACTTTTATCACTTGTACACCGGCCCCGTAACGTTTTGTAGTTTTTACAATTGCCCTATGTTTCATAACCATGAAGACATTTTCGCGCTGAGCTGCAAGGTTGTAGGTTTTTCTTTTTTCATTACTAGAATTTTCTTGAATGGATTATTTAAGTTTGTGAATGAACGAACACTCCGGATTTTGCTAGAATGTTGTAGAAATTTCCTTCCGAGTATAAATAGCTGTCCGACTGCCTCGAACACAGTTAGTTAGTTTTTCTCAGATTGGATTTCTGAGAGGCTCGTTTTTATTCGCTCGGGCGAATGTTTGTTTTGCTTTTGTAATTTCTTAATTACCGTTCACGTTAGATACGTGGTGCTGAGTTACTGTTGAGAGTACAGTGTACTGTTTGCTACCTAATTGCTGGATGTTTAGCAATTGTTTCCTGCTCCTATTGTAAATAGTGTACATACTTGTAAATAAATTTATAGTTACTTCCTCAAGATTGGAATGCTCATTTAAAGAAAGTTGAAAGTGCCACGGACTCGTTACAGTACGATTTTTGTCCACTTTCCCCCATTGCTTGCTTTGACCATACCCGGTGAAACTGAGCAAAACTCCTCATCGACTTCAAGAGTATCAAACTATGAAAAGGGTTCAATTTTAGAAAAAAGAAGGGGGAAAATATTTAAAAAGAGACGTAGCAGTCGTATCAGTCGTAAATACCCCATCCCACATCCAAAAAAGAACTAGGAACCGGATCCGAGAACCCGGAAGAGTCTCTGGGAAATCGAGTTGTCTCCTCCGTTACGGTCTTCGGGATGCGGCGGTATCATTCAAATCATAACAATGCGTCAAAAAGCGAGCAGCCGAAAAACAAAAAACCTCCACTCGTTTCGTATAATCGGCATCGGGAGAAACGGATCCCCCTGTTTTTCTTCTTCGAATGTGTTCTTCGAAAAGAGGGGATGGAGGGGGTGGAACGGGTGAGAGATTGAGCTGTTGATACGATATGACAGTTAAAAATCCCATCGCTTTCGTTTTCACCGACCGCGAATGAAGATTCGATTGCCTTCTCACTTTGTGAGCCGGATGTGTGATTGGCCTCGCGGCCG